>JARKIE010000204.1:0-174861 GCA_029378255.1 Mycena rosella | reverse complement strand
TTTGAATTTTCGTCCTTGATAGGTAATACCTCTCAGTACGAGTGTATGAATATATCCCATGTCCGAGTACGAGTAAAAACGGCGAGAAAGCATTCGCTCGCATCACTCCCGCTGAGACCTCTGGTATACTGATCAAGAGAACGCGTGTATACAATGGAAAACTCCCGACACACTTGTGGTCGTACAATGCACAAGACCTCGCAGGGTCAAGGAGCAAGAAAGATCAAAACGAAGTAGACATGAAACTACGATGGATCATGGAATAGAAGACACCTCCATTGGTACATCTGAAGGGAAAGTAAATCCCGAGTCGTAAAGGCATGAACTTGTGAACGTGTCCGCAGTTCCATTGGTATGTTCCGCATTCCTGTGTCGCGACCACGAGCAACGAAGGCCAGATGAGAAGAAACAAATATGTTTCAGACCCTGGTGTGTGGAGACCAGCGTCGTTTTAGCAGCCAATGCCGCGCTTATAATAGCTGAATTGGGGATCTCGGACCTGCGGTCGCCACGTTATTGATATTGCTGGATGGAAGAGCTGAACGGGGAATCGGTAGCCAGGTCCTTCGTATAAGGTTAGGGGAAGGATTAGATACCCATTGCATGTACTGGGCCTGCGAACTCGCCTTTTCTGTGTGCCAATCTCGCCGGGAGGAAAGCGTGTATGACGTAGGATCGTCATTCGAAAATTGACGACGTGGGTAAAGGCGGCCAATGACGGGCCTGAACATGGATGTTTGAAGATACCACAAGACGAGGTGAGCGACGTCAGAGAGCTGGCACGATGATAGTTCTGGACTCGCTGAACAAGCGCTGGGGAATGCATTCGATGAATTTTAATCGTGCGGGGACGAGGTCGGGTGCAAGAGGGCGAGAAGCTCTGGTGGGCCGCGATAAGATTTGAGTGCAGGCCAGAACAGCGACTCGTCCGGGAGGGCGAAGCGAGTATAATTGTTGGGATAGTCAATGTGTGCACTGCAGGGAAAACACTGCGATAGGGCGTTATGTGTCGCCCAAGATTCGAGGCCGATGGAGAGGGTGTGTAGGTTTTGAAAACACAGAGAGATAACTCCGGGAACTCTTGTCGGGTCCGGTAGGAGGGTCAAAGTTAGATGTGATACACCTCTTCCGCATCCAGGGTCGAAGCCATTTATCGGTGCAAGTGGCGGAGCCACCAGAGGTAAACGCGAATTTCGCGACCTTCAAAGTGGTAGATGGAGTGCACCACGGTAAACATTCAACCATCTCGATCTCTTGCAAGGACCGTCGGGAGAGAGCAGAGGGAGTTAGAGACTCCTGATCGAAGCCAATGCGGAGAAATACGATTCGGCGGAGGTTCACGAAGCGGGGTAAAATTTTCAAAAAGACAGTTAATATGGCTCCGCATGGGTAGAAGGTGTATTGCTCTCCATCGAGAAGGCGGAGGAGTCCACGGTGACACCGTGCATTCCTGCACGAACGATGCAATGGAGTCGGATGCCCAAAATCGCACACCTCAATACCTGCGCTTGATATAGCCTTGATCTTTTCGGCCTCCTTCTCGTCGCGCTCCTTGTCGCACGCCGTCTTTTCCGCCGCCTCCGCAAGCGCGGTCTTCATGCGCTGCATGGCGATATGATGAGGAAGACGGGAGGGAACCGGACCGCGTCCACCAACTCCTTGGAGGAAATCATAAGCTCCTCCTCAGTGTCGGCAACGTCGCAACGAACGGCTCGAGGTGAGGGCCGACATCGAGATCCCCCGCGCAGCGAGCAGTCTCGTATGCGCGCGTGAGGACGATGCTGGCGTTATTGGAGTTTACAATAGCGACGTTCTTCCTGTTCTTCTCTGGTAGCTCCATGTTGTGGAGAGGATCGATGTTGATCGAGTGCGTAGCGTGCGCCATGCAGTCGAAGGTAGTCGGCAGCGGGAGCAAGAGACCACAGCGGGAGATGAGTGTCATTTTGAAGCGAGAAAGAGCAGAATCAACGAGTATGAGTATAAGAAGACTCCTCGAAGAGTGATAGAAAGCGAGGATGGATGTCGATGCCAAGCTATGCCAAGCTTTGACAGGTGGCTGTGCGCCGACAAATCTAATCTAATCGTTGTGGCGTTTATATGTCTTTCACTCGCTCCCAACTGCGCAGACGCGAACGTTGTCCTCTTTTTCTGTCAGTAAGTTTCGGATTCGGTTAGTACTAGTATCATAATCGAGAGAAAGCCTCCGATAAGTTCGGCACCCGGCAAGGGCAATTTTCTTGTGGAATCCGCCCGTGAAGCGTCACGGTAGCGGAAAATACATTCGCTGTCTTACTCTATATGCGCTCAAGTAGAAGGCAAGAACCAAGGAGCTTGGCCACTCACATTCCCTCGGCCCCTGAAAACGAAGCTCGGTTGAAATCTCAAACTCCAGTTCAGCCAGAATACGTTACAGGTACTAGTAAGAATCGTTCATTCCGAAATATACCCTCCTTGGCGCAGATAAGACAGCCACGCACTCACATCCAACGCCGACAACGGTGCGATCGATTGCAGAGAGCTGGCGGTCCGGATACCGTATGTATTCCCCAACACCGCCGGGAAAAATGCCTCCTGTTCGTCGGACACCTCCTGGTAGGAGCGGAAGAATTCAAGCAAACGAACAGCTGGATTTGTGGACGCCGCAAACTCTTGCACGGCGTCCGCCTCCAGTGAGGCCAGCCATTCTGAATAAGGCACGCGGGGAATCCCAAGCGCTTGAGATAGCAGGGAGATGATGTCGTTCACCAGCACCGGACGGGGATGGGTTATATGTAGGTAGCGATCTTGGCTGTCGCACATCTCGATGAGAGCGCTCGCTGCGACGTGAATCGGTACCCAGGATGCGCGCTAGAGAAATCGCCGCGTAAGTCTAAATAACTCGGGCCAAAACATCAAAGCCTCACCCCAGAGAGGTCAGGCAGGTGTTTCAAGAGTTGGCTCGCCCGCAGGAGGACGGGAAACCAGTCGGTCGTGTTCCACGCCCCGTTGGCAGCACCGGAAAGCTGGCCAGGACGAACTATGATGGGCGACAGAGCCGTCTGCTGAGCTGCCAGTTCGAGAATCGTTTCCGCCACCCATTTCGACTCGCTGTAACCCAGTCCAACAGACGTCCGGGCATCGGTGATAGGTTCCTCGGGGGCGGTTCCCGTCCAATCTGGTGAAGACCTCAATGAGATCGAACCACATAGAATGCATAGTGAGCACGATTACTTTTGAAAACTCCGGCAGTGCTGACGAAGAGAAGCCGAGGGGCTGATGGATGCGGGCTCGCCAGTGCGAAGTCGATCAGCTTGCGAGTTCCCGCGACCAGCGGCTCCATGGAAGGGAGCGATATGTTGAAATTCACCTGCCACGCTGTGGAAGTCGCAACTCAGTCCACGACATCAAATCCAAGTCGAGCGTCTTACCGTTGTGTATGATGAGGGTGACATTTTTTCTGATAGTCTGCATGTCCTCTTGGGAGAGGCCGAATTGGGGAAGGTTCAGATCACCCTCGAGCAGCTTCAACTTCGGCGAGTCCAATTGAATGTTGATGCCATTTGTCTCGCACGAGTCGCGCTGACGGGCTCGAAGATCGGAGCCGGGTCGGTTGAACGCGTAGACTGTCGAAATGTCTGGCAAGGCAAGCAACTGTGCGATGACATGACTTCCGAGCGCCCCAGTCGTGCCAGTGACAAGGACAGCCTGCATTTTCGGCCCCTCGGAGCTTGCGCGATGCTGCGGAAAGCCCTGGGCGTACTTCTGCACCATTGCTTCCATTACATCAATCCGACGCGTAACATCTTCGGGTTTGGAGACCGACCCCGAGGCGAGCCTCACCAACATGTCTGCAAGAAGCCGGAGAGTCGGATGGGAGTAGACGAAGGTGCTCGGGACGGCCTTGATGTTGATTCGAGCGGAGTTGCGGAGAGCATGGAGAATTGAATTGCGGATCCACGTTGCTTGCAAACTGCAGACGGTCAGCTTCAATGGAAGGCGAGAAGCGAAGCTGACGCCGCACCTGTCGCATCCGTGCTGGAATATATCCTCGTCGTCGCCAGGCATTTCAACCATCACCTCGGCAACTATGCTCCTGACGAACTCGAGGCTCGAGGACGGATCATAATCCTCGGGGGCGGTAAGGTGCGTCTGCGACGACTCGTCGACGGCCGCATAGACCTCCTGAATTTCGTTCTCGTACAAGTCTATCATCGCTTGACGACGGGGGGTTCCTTTCGGAGTGAGCTCTATCGGCTTCGATGGGCTGGCTATCAGCATCATCTAGGAGGCCGTTAGAATGAGGCCGTGAATTATAATACGCTGATAGCGGACCTCCTTGAATATTCGGGAGTGGGTAGGGGCGAATCGATTGGCTTCTTCCACCGTTGGCCTGGTTTCCCAGATCAGATTGGCCACAAGGTCGAGAGCAAAAGTGAGCTTACCAAACTTTGCGACGGAATTCAATCACCCGTTGGATGTCCGTTGGGTCAATTGGCTCCGCAGGGAAAAGGATGACTCCCGCGTGAAACTTGCTTCGACCGAACATGACCGCATACTTGATTTCCGGGTTTTTGAGGAGAATCGCCTCTGGATCAGTCGAAACGGATTAACAACATGTATCAACGACGGGGAAGCAACCTTACCAATCGGAACTGGGTTAGTCTGGGAATAAAATACTATTCAGGCAATTTCAGGATGAACGAGGCGAGATAGACCTTTTCCCCGGTGGAATGCATGATTTGATCGTCTAATTATGTCCACTATCAGCGGGCCAAAACTATCGGAAACATTCCGACTCACCTTGACGGCCATAGACTTTCCAAAGGTTGGGATTGGTCGGATGCCGGAAGAGTAAATCGTTAGAACGTAAAGCCTTCACACCATCGACGACTGTATCCAAGAGTGCCGGTGTATGCGTGTCGCATTTCTAAAGCGAGATTGGTTGAGAGCGTCGGACGAGGCAGGGCAGGGCAATTTTCACCTTCGCAAGAAGATGGTAGACCCCTGGATTATCTTCAAGCGGCGCGAAAACCAGGTCTGCATGGGATGAAAACTACATAACGTGTTTAGCAAATGCGAGATTCAGATGTTCCGGGCAATTCACATAAAAGTAGTCCCATCCTTCGGTAGGTGGCGATTCTGGGAAGACGTCAGAATGAATAGGGTCCGAATTTAAGACTTACTTGGAAGAAACATCGTCAGGTTGCTTGTTTCAGTCCTGTGAACGGTAAGTATTCCGACCCCTAGAAACCGAGAGTAGGCAGTTTACAGTCCGTATACGTGAGCGATGTTGACACCATTCTTAACCAGCATATCTCCGACAGCGGCTGGTATAATTGAGGTCAGGGTGGCCACTGACTTCAGGGAGAACACGTACGCTGTAGGGGTCCTCCCGCAAAAATCTAAATTCCAGTCAATATACCACGCGGTGTGTCATTCGACCACATACCACAGTCTTGAACTGCTTCAAAGACGCGAGCCGAGCAGGGTCGTGAGCCCAACTCTTTCATTAAACATCATCAGTTCAACTCTTTGTGTTGCAGGGGACGCCCATACCTCCAAAAATGCCGGAACGCAAAACATGAGGGTTGATTGTGTCGCCACCGCGCCATCGAAGACTCTGTCGGGAGTGGGCACTACGGGGGGGAAAGCAGGTGGAAAGACCGAAATGGCCAGGCCTGCGAATGTCTGCGGAAAGGTTAGGGTGAGTGCAGCCACAAGACATCACACATTACCGTCCATGGGAGTTGGACGACTCCCATAAGATCTGGCAGAGAATTAAAGCGGGCAATAAAAGATCTTCTGTGACGTACGAAACATGGGGACAGCATGAACCTCCGAGAGAAGAGTGAGTTGAAAGACAGGACGGGTAAGGACCACGGGGTTCTTACAGATAAGATCTCGCCACATATGTCGAATTGGCCGTAGTCTGTGTCGCTGATAAGGATGCAGTACGAGAATCCGAACCGCAACGTACACGGTATGAGACCAGACTCCATCAAAATCCGATACGTGAAGGTGATGGTCTTGGGGAATGCTGTGGAGCCTTTGAAGCGCGTCAGCTGGTAAAACAATGAATATGGGAGAGTCCTGGATACCTGAAGAATGCAATATGACGGCGGGCTCATCCAAGCCATGTTTTTCCACCGGAGGAAGCGGTGCGATTGCGTCCGGGCGTTCAAAAAGGTCTTCGAAAGTGGGCATTGCGAGAATCTCCAGTTTTTCTTCGACAGCCGAGGTATCCGCCGCGGCTTTCGCCAGTTTCTGCATGGCTGCGTCGGCGCTCACGAAGACACGGGTACATCCAGTGGATCGAAGGAGATGCGCAACGGCCACCTCGGAATTCCGGGGGGAGATGGGGAATGCTTGATATCCGGCTCGCAATATGCCAGCAATGACAGAGAAATAGGTGATTTGATCTGCGGGGCGGGTGAGCTATTGTCAGGACGATTGAATACGACTGACCAGCGGAGGCAAGGATAGCAACTACGGGGCGTGGATCCGACGACCCAGGCTTAACCTGATCCAGGATGATACGAGCCGCGTTGTGGAAGGCCTCGACAGCACGCGACCAGGAGATGGTCTGGCTGACATTGTCTGCGTCGACGTAGTGGAAAAGAGGATGATCAGGACTGTGCTGAGCGTGATGCTCGAAGATCTCGGGAAGTGTAAGGGAGCCATCCAGAGGCGGCTGCGCGAAAGTAGGCGAGTTTAGGCCTTGGGGCGTTGGGAACTGCATCGTACTATTGAGGGTCCACAGTAAACACTTATAAACCAGATACGCCGTGCAAGACGCCGTGATCGATGCGGTTATAGCCGAGGTGTCGAAATTTACAGCTAGGGTTAGGGTTTTGTTATAAAGCAATAGATACAAAATAGATAAGCTTATACTTACAGCTGTTTGCAAATGTAATGACACTACCCCTATTTTTATAAGAAAGAGCAATTTAAACACACCTGATTCTCATGCTCATTCCTCTGTCAATTCTTGATGGATTGACTTGATTCTAGGCACATTAGAGAGCGGTTAAGCAGGGCTTTCAACCCATACTAAACACCAAGGGTTAAACACGAAATTTGAGGACCCTAAAATTCGACCCCGGTCTTCCGAACGACAGGTTCTGATTGACCGTTCTCATTCAATTCCTGGTCGATTTTCTTGAATCCGGATGATTCCTGACCCTAAAATATAGGCAATAATGCTTAGTATATCCAAATGTGTCGCACCACTCCGGCACTCCTCCAAGCTTATATTTTGTGTGAGATTTCAAGAATTCATTGAACCATGGGAATTTGGATGTGAAACCAAAAGGTGAAGCCCGGAGCGCCTATGCCTATATAATCCCGTCAAAATGACCCCAAGATCATCCAATCCAGTTCAGAATTAACCAAATACTGAGCTATTCAAGCTGCGGTTCAAAACAAAGGGGGTGAATTTTGAAGCACCTAATTCTTGGGAGCTGTCTGTAATGTAGGATGTGGGTGGAAAGCCCTGCTTCCTGCCTCTTGAACCCACCCAGAATCACGTCAATCAGGCCAGAATTGGCCGAGAAATGAGCACGAAGATGCGGGGTGTTCAAGTTGCTCTTTCTTAATCTATTTTTAGGAAGTGTCATTACTTCTGCAAAGAGCTGTAAAGAAGCTTATAAAGTTCCAATTGCACCTCGGACAAATGCGTGTGTGTCGCGTACTGTTTCGAGGCGCCCCGGAAACACAGTCCTTAACCGAGAAGCGAAACGCCACGTGGAAGCGAAACGCCGCGCCGTTAGGTTCCCAGCGGGCCGAAATTTTTGTGACATTGCTCTCCCGCTTCTGAAACTCCAATTCACAAAAGGGTTTGTGAAAAGAGCTGCTGTAGCGCCTGATCTATTCAGGTTTCTTACCGAATATTTCCGCCGTCATTTTCCCTGATTCAACCTGCACAATAAACACACACCCCATGCACCACTTTGAGGTAGCTCAACCTATACTGGGGGCTTTCCAGGTCGCAGATTACGAATATGGACATTCCGCATGCCAAAGGTGCATGAATCAGCTTGATTATCGTGTTTCTTGGTGTTTCGCTTCCACATTATTTGCGCAAATTTGGGCTCCCGGGAAGATTCCATCCGTTCTCCACCACAACAGCGCCGATCTCATAGAACCTTATATTTTCGGGTAGCCAGGAAGCTGCGGCACAGGTCTACCACACAGGGTATATTCATTGGATAGATAAATATTGGGGCCGCAATAGCCGACGCCGCCAGAGCATTTCGCTTCACGGTTAAATACTGTAGTGGTGCAACGGCGATTTTTGGCTGGCTGCCGAGTTGGATTTTTGACGGTCGAAGCCGAGTCCCCCGACGACCGAGACACGGAATTGCGCCTGTGGGGTGCAGCTCGCCACGGAGGCCTTCTGTTTTTCGGTCCTTGTTTTTAGGTCCTTGCGCCCATCAGAAGCGCGTACTAATAAATGCAGACGCCCCTCCCTCGTGGAACGAGTTCCGCATGTCCTTGGGGTATTCAAGTTCCCTTTCCAAAACAGAGCCACGAGGCTATGTTGTTTCGGTTTGGGAACGTAGCATTCGCTATAGCCTATTGGGTCGGGTCTGCGAACGCAGTCGATCAAATTCAAATCGCATTCCGGGCGCAGGCTGCACAAGGTACGCCCCTCGTTCGGAGGAATAATGCAATCTAATAATCTAACAACCAAAACGACCTGCATCGCTGCGGCGTAGGAAAAATTAAACCAACGCACAAGGCGGGCCCTACCCTGCATTGCGTTATGATTATGTACACCACACCCTCCCCAACTTGAACCCAACAACCCCCAAATAACCCCAATATATAACTTATAACGAGCGTCGTCGTATCGTACGCGTACGGGGGTATCAAACTATCAAAGTGTATGTATGGCTGTATCTGCGATGAGTAAATGCATGCGAAAAAGAACGTCTATTGCGCGTCCTGCCCTCCTCTTGCCTCTCCCTCCCTCCCTTCCATCTTCCCCATCTCCCTGGCGCCCACGCACCCCGGCTCAACACACCCGCAAACGAACGACACCCGCGAATCGAACGACCGACACCCGGACGCGAATCAGAGCCTCAAATAACTGTATCCACCCTGCTCCCCACACTATCGTACTTCGCGTGTGCCTGCCCGTACTCCTCGCCCGCGCGCGCGCGTACGGCATCGTCGCGAGGTTGATCTCGGAGCCGGGCGCGGAGGCGAAGGGGCTGCGCGCGTACGGGCTGCCGGGCGCCGACGACCCCGCGGAGGCGATGATGTGCGCGGCGGCGTCTGTGCCGTATTGGTCGGCGAGTTGGCTGGGGGGTGGGTTAGCGGGTGGAAAGAAGGGGGAGGAAGGAAGGAGCGGAGGGGGATAACGAGTAAGGTATGGAAGGTTCGGGCGGGATAGGACGAGAAGGGGCGCAGGGGTACGGCGAGAAAGGATGGAACGACGAAGAGCGAAAAAGGATGGAACGAAGAAGAGCGAAAAAGAGTGCGAAGCGTAACCGAACACAGAACGCAAAGGAATAAGCACTCACGCGGCGTATTTCTCCATGATGGCGGCCATGCTCTCCTTGCTGAGGCGGTACGCCTTGGGCATCATGCCCTTGCCGAAGCGGTACGTGACGTGGTTCGAGCAGAGCAGGCCCGCGATGATGATCGCTGCGCGGCGTCAGTTCGCATATCATTCAATAACAAACGTGGAGACACACCGATATGCACCGGCACGAGCCCAAACGCCACGGTATACCAGCGCTGCAGCGCGCTCTTCTCAAAGTCGAGGAAGCCCGTCTTGCACCCGGGCAGCACGCTGCGCGCATAGCACGTGCTGCTCACCGTCGCCTCGATGAACGGCGAGAAGTACCCGCAGCACCCGAGCAGGTTCTGTATCGTCAGGCGATCCGCCGCGCCGAACTCCTGCGACCACTGCTGGTTGATCTTGCCCTCGAGGTTGAGCGAGCGGCGCTTGTACGTGATGTACCCGGGCACGACGAGCAGCCCGAAGCACACCCAGAGCAGGAACGTGTACGTCGCGAGGAACGGGCGGTTGTTGAGGAGGATCCCGGGGAAGCCGAGCAGCGCGGTGAACAGCGTCACCACCGCGGCCGCCGTCGACAGCCCGAGCTCGAGGTTGTTCGCGACGAGTATGATCGGCGCGTTCGCGAGCGTGTGGAAGTGCACGAGCAGCACGAAGATGAGCGCGATGAGCGAGTACGCCGCGAGGACGATGTTCGCAATGAAGAGGATGACCTTGAAGCGCGTCCAGCGCAGCCGCCGCGCGGTGCGCCGGCCCAGGTCGACGCCGTCGTAGTCCTCGTCGGCCGCGCCGGGTATGCGAGGGGCGCCGCTGCGGAACGCCTCGACGCCGCCCCCGCGCGGCATCATCCCCTCCACCGCATCCTTCCCGCCCCTCCTCCGTGTGATGAGCGAAGTGGAGAACTTGGACGGGAGGTAGTTCGCTGCGAGCGAGTTGGTGCTGCCCGCGGGGGAGACGGGGCGGGAGCCGCCGGCGAAGGGGGCGGCCGGGGGCTCGAGGTAGTCGGCGCTCATTGCGGAGGGGGCGAGGATGTGCCGGGTGGAGCCCGTCTGGGAGATGGTGCTGTGGGCGTGCGAGGCGGCAGAGTTCCGCCGGGATTCGCCGAAGGGGGGCCTGTGGGGATGGGGTTAGAGCAGAAGATATAGCTCAGGGAAGGCGGCGTACGAGTCCGTCGACCGAAACATAAGGGATGCGTGAAAAGACAGGTGGCGTTTGTTTGCGACTGTTGTTCAGTACCAGCCATCCTGCGCTTGGCGTTGCGGTCAGAGTCCGCGGCCATTAATACTGCCATTGTTCTCGGTTCACGAAGCCACGGCTTGACCTTGTCCCTCAAAATCTTTTCTTTCTTTCTTTTGGATGAATACAAGATAAATATCCCTTCAAAATCACGGATCTGTTCCCCTTGGGGCAACTTTGGCCGCTCGAGCAAAATTACAAATTGTTCGTTCGAGCTCGAATGCCCTCGTTGCCCTGGGATCCCTTTTTTTGCCCTTGGAAATTGCGGATCTCTTCCCCTTCGGGCAACATTGGGCGCTCGACGGGCGCTGCACAGGCACTCGTCATGACGGGCTTACGAAAACCCGCCCCTATTTGAAACGGTGACACTTCGCCGTCGCTCAAAGTCCAAATTTCAAGAAGACACCTAATTCCTCTCCGCCGTTCGGCGTTCTCCACCCCGCAACTGTCTGTCCGTACTGGTTGTCGTCGTCCGCCGGTCGGTCGTATTTGAAATTCCGCTCCTGCGCATCTAACAGCATGCGCCCGCGGCCCGGCCCGTCGCTCTCCATCTCCGTCTGCACCTTCCGTTCCCGAGTAGAAACGTAAATCCCTCTGCGGTGATGTACCCCGCTGTCCGTGCGCGCGCGCCGATATCTCCCCGTCTGGCCAGCCCGTGGGCTGTCCCGACTCTTATCCCCCGCGTCAAAGTCCCCCATCCGTCAAAAACGAAATACCCCGGATATTCAGCATACATATCATCCCCAGCTGCGTCGGTTCGCGCTCGAGCTCGGTGTTCTGCCCCAAGTCTTCGATACGGACATCGCGAGCCACCACGGACACGGACATCGACGCGTACCGGCACAACAGACTCCCCCACTCCCGCGAAGCTCAGTCCCAGTCCGAGGACCGCACTAGATGTATCTTGTTTTTTCATCAACGGACTTGCACGCGCGTCGGAAACCCTACCCTTGCCCTTGCCCCTATCGAGGCCCCGCGGCGGGTACTATGTAGTCGGTTCAAGCTGAACGAGTTCTCATCGTCATCACGTCACCTTGCAGGTCACCTTTCACGCTTTAACCTCTAGAATCAAGCAGGCTGCTCTTAGAGGACAGCGATGCTTCTACGCGTTGCCGTATTCGCGCCTTCTCCTCCCTCGCCGTCAGTCTCCGATCAACATTCTCGTGCAACGCAATAAACCCTTGTCCGTATACCTCTTGCCCATGCTCAGGACGCATGGGCTCCGCGTCGGGGCTCTTCGCTGTGCGCTCCATGTACTCTGCGGATATCGTATGCAGCTGCGTTCTGGCTGTCCACCGCAACCCGGGTAATGCATCTACGGGCGCTGCTAGCTCGGCGTCACCTGCCACGCGCCCGCCTGAGGCGCTCACGTCCACGTCCGTCCACGTCGAAAACGACAATGACTCGAAACGCGAGACACGTGCAGAACGCACGTCAATAGATCATCGGCGCTCGCTGTCCTGTCCTGTCCTGTGCTTGCGCTCACTCCTCATCTTGCCGTGTACTTCTACTGCTCCCTACCCACCTTGCATTTTCCAGCAACCGGCTCTTGCTTACGAGCCGGGCGGCCTACGGACCTTACGGAAGCTCAATCGCCCTCGGCGAAATAGAATCGAGGGTGTGCATGGTCTCCGCTGCGTGGAGCTCTCCGCGGCTGCGCAAGCCCGACTCGCCACATATATATTTAAGCCTGCCCAAGTACCAATCCCCATCGCGTCTAATTGAACGCGCCCGAAAAAGCAACGCCTTCGGTTGTCAGGCGCTGTCAACCTCGGAATTCAACGGCAGGGCGATAGCCGGCGCGTGCGTCCCTCCCTGATGCTCGTCCTCGTCCTGTGTTTTGATCCCGCGGCCCCGGACCGGACGGCTTGAGTGGGCTAGGTTGGGCGAATTGATTCTGACTGTTAAGGAGATGATTCGGGGGGTGTAAGTCCTAACGGCGAATTGACTTGGGTGAGGCTTGCAATCGCATCACCCGACGCTGGCAGCGGAAGGTTGAATGAAGACCTCGGCTCCCTTCCCCCTGCCGATCCTGCCCAAGGCCGTCCCTCTGGCACCCCGCGGGGAGTCGGTTCCAAGTTGAACGAGATCACACCCTGGACCCGCCTTTGCATTATAATTTATGTCCAGCTCTGGCTCCCACATGGACCGACTCACCGCAAGTTATGGATATCCGAACCGATCGGACATGGGGACTTGAATGGTTTCTCTTGCCTTTGACGCCTGCGTGCCTCACCTGAATCGAAACTGGAGAAAAAATACGATCGACACGCACCACCTCCTTCCTACTCCCGAAAAACGCAGTCCCGCAAAATTCAGTCCCGCGGAACGCACACTCGCCTTCCTCACCCCACCCCTCACCCGCCTGATCGGATCCAGTAGCCCTCCTTGCTCATTTGCAATGCGACTCTCGCCCGTCGATCCCAATACGGACCTCGGTCTGCCTCTCCGAAGCCCCTTGACTTTCCCTCCGGATCACGCTATTTCTCCGCCTGCCCTGCCCGCGATGTCCTGGGTTGCTTCTGCAACTCGCGACTCCGGTGCGGTGTTGTCGTGGCAGTCGTGTCCGCGTCGCATCCCCGGTCCGACGGCTCGGCCACCTCGTCCCGTCTCCGCCTGTATCTCTCGTCTCCAACCTTTGTGGACCACTCCGTCTAGCCGTGCCCTATACGCCAGCAGTTATATTGTGCGTCCAGGCTCTCGAACCTCATGCATTGTTGTGGACTCGGATACTGTGTATCTACCCTTCCGCGCACCCGCCTACCCCCGAAGAATTACTGAGCAATGATTCTGCAGCCCTGCGTCCGCGTCCGCGTGTGTTCGCGCGCCCGAGTTTGAATCTCGGCGGCAACTCGCTGTGAGTGGGCTTCAGCGTTGAACTGCCCCCCTCACCGACCCGACACGGGACTCGCACATTATCCAGTCCCACGATCAGCAAATATGGCGCCGACATGTGGGTAGTAGAACTGGCTTCCGTTTGTTCTGATCGGGCTCCTGTTTACAACCTTGCTGCTGTGCCACTCGGTGCTGTAGATCTCGACTTCAATCATACCATGACTGCATGTCCCACTTCGCCCAGTGCCCCGAGAAGCTCGATAGCCGCCGGAAATTCGGAACCCTCTTAAAATGACTAGTCTCCCGTAGTCAGACCATGAATACAAGTTTTTTTCTTTGAAGAGGAGTAAGGAAAAAACTTGATTATGGTCTGATTGCAGGTCGACGTTCGGCAACTGCCGCGCTGGATTAGGAAAATATTTCTCGGATGATCCGGGACCCCGTGACTTGGCCATCATTTTCTCGACGCGGAGGCCTCCACCACCTTCGCGCGTTTCTCGCGCGTTTCCCTATGGATTCGGACGGATCCACGTCATAATGGGTCGTACCGTTCACACCCCACCGCCGGAACTCATCGGGATGAGTGGGATGATGATGTACAGCCCGGCAGGACAATTCTTGGCGGATGCGCCTCCCACCGCACCCACGTACACTGGATTTTCGGGAAGCGCTCAACCCACGCCCTTCACCAGGTCAACCTTGTCCAGAACTTTGCATACACCATCCAACTGGTAAGTAACTGTGCAGCTCGAATATGGGGAGGGCTGTGAGGAGGATTTGTCGGACCAGAGCAAAGCCTTCTGGGGAGTAAAAGGTGAAGCCATTGACCAGAGAAGTTAAAAAGACCGAAAAACCGGCAAGGAGCAGCCATAGTGCGGCCGTTAGTACGCGTGTGTCGTGGTCGCGTCCTAAGCGTAACGCCGAAACCCGACCGCCGGTATCAACCCATCAAACTTCAAATAAATCTAGACTATAAAATGACGGAAACAGCCTTCGGCACTCAACTCCTCTCTCCCCCCCACCACCATCCCTGCATCTATGGACGATGAACCTCATCCCGACAACGAATTCGAATTTGAATCTACCACAAACATAGACGGCGGCTCTGCGACGTGAGTCTACTCGCCCCACGCGCAAATGGTCGATATCTCACGGTGCTTAATGCAGATACGCCGGCGCCTTTTTCCCCATGTCACGGAACTTCGTTGTCGAGGGCGGCGTTTTCACGAGCAATGTTACGAACAACATCCACCAGGCCGCTCCAGCGGTTCCCTCCGGTAATGGTGTGGATGTCATACGTCACCAATTCTCTTACCTTCTTGCGGGAGATTTTCGAATGATACCGCTGGGGGACATGGACCTGCGGAACGAGATACGATTCAATAGGCAAACAGGTGTCGTCGGTCGACAAAGTCCACGAGGGTGCATCCGGCGGATGTACTCTGCCAAGATTGAGGGCCGAAAGTCCGCTATGACCGTCAAAATATACCAAGGGGACGAGGCGGAGGAGGTGGGCCTTCATTCTATTCCTGTACATCACGATCTGATTTCAGCCGCAGGAATGGCGGCATGATATCGGAAAATTTCCAACATCCGGCAAGTTCGAATATTTATAGCGCTGCTGGCAATCCTAATGATCCATCTGTTCAGCCATCCAAACGTCATTCAAATATACGCTGCGGCGAGCTCGCGAGGAATACATGCTATGATCTTACACGACGGTAGGTCTCAAGATATCCACGTTAGCTGGACTGACGGTCGGATCAGATCTGATACCTTTTTACGAAATTGAGGACCTCTATCGTCATTCACATTTTGCGACTGTATAATATGGGCTTGCTGCGTATGTGTTTTTATCACTGCTGTTCATCTTGAGAGTACTGAGTCGAATATAGACCATCGATTACGAAGTAAATCGGCGGGAACCATATTAACGCCTTAGTGACAACAAAGTTGCAGGACGCAAATGAGTATTTGCGCGTGACCCACGATTATGAGGTGAGCCCGATGGATTTGCCGGATATTTTCTTGATGAAAGGGCAGGGCTGTTACCAATTTTTGGTCCGCCGCTCCACCGGCCGGCTTTGCGCAAACATTTTGGAGAAAGTCGTGGAGTATCCGACTATTTTCATTAGCTCAATGCCGCATACGCGAATGCCAAACCTCGACAACATAAGGAGCTTGAGCGGGCCCAATGCGGAGACCGCCGTCATTTCTTGTTTAACACTCGAACAGTATCATAAAATCTGTTCCGTGCATCTGGACAGCTCTGGGCACTTCTCGCCTTCTGCGAAGGCAGCAGCGAAGATGGGAGCCATAGTCGCCAGCACTCAGCTGCACGAATCGGTCGAGGTTACATTTATGCTGGTCCGAAAGTCCACGTCCCGGTGGAAGTTGGAGCACGGCGTTCATGCCAAGTACCATGATTGGAGCCTGGACCCGGTACGCTATAGTATCAATGTTTGGATGAGATTTAGTTCTGATGCGTCATTTCGAAGATGCAACGCCTGTGACATATCACTGTCAGGTATCAGTCTGGAGGCATTTTGGTATGGTTCACCGAGCGTACCTTGGCTCGCTCAAGCAAATCACATTTTCACCCGTCTCGGCATCACATCAAATTACGACGACTATGGTGTGTGACTCCTAAACCTCATTGTCCACGTTTTTAGCCAGGGGTGACTTGTGCCTACAGTGCTGGTTAACTCGATCGGCTTCATGGTTTTGATTTCTGCGACTCTTGAAACTCTCCCCGAAGGCTACCTATTTATCTGTCCTACAGAAGATCTTCAACCCGAGTCAGGTTTATTTTGGTGGCCAGACTGTCCTGCATACTGGTCCTTCGATCCCTCCGGAGCTGTTCGTCTCAGCTGGGAGGAGGCGAGCGACCTTGGGATTTCCCACTATCAATTTGAAAACCGTGGTGGGCGGAGTCTCCTGGGATGCTGGCATCTACGCCGGCCTGCGGAAATTTCATGAGGTGAAGGGGTTCGATCCGGACAGCCAGGACGTCGCCAAACATCTTGGCTACTCACTGTATCAACTGTCAAGTGAGGTGGACATTCCGTTTGCGCACGGTAAGCTTCAAGCGACGGTGGCTGATTCGGTACTGACGTTCGAAAAGTAGAGGATGAGGAGGTCGGCATAGGCAATGATGAGAGCAACGGTCCCGTTACCGAGGAAGGTGAAACGATCAAAGCAGCGGCTATCGCCGAATCTGGTCAGTGTAATTCAACCATTGAAATTAGCTCCTAATCCCATTTTCATTCCCAGAACCGGTCTTGGCGACTGCCCACGAGAATCCCGAAGCGTTCTGTTGGCAATTGATGATAGCGAAGGCTATGCTCATCCTATTCCTTACTTTGTCCCGGGTGCTTGAATAGGCGGTCGAGTCGCCAAAAGGTAGTTCCATACTTTTGCAATGCACTGGTTGGGTTGAATTTACTTGGGGGTGAAGGCTGCGGCACGGCCCGGCAAACTCGCACTTATGGGGTTTTTTTTCCCTTTAGAATTGCAAACACAGTGACCGCCCCGGATAAGAAAAGAAACAGTTTTCAGTACACCCCCAATTTGATGGGAGCTCCCGGCAATCTCTTTTCTCCCATATTTGGACTCGCGTGCTGGGAGATCCGAAAAAACCTGCCAGGAATATCAAAACGGACAATCCCCTGGGAATTCTGGGATCCACCATCCCCCAGAGCTCCCGCGGGCATCCCCCACAGCTCCCGCGGAAGCTCTGCACATCGTAGTTCTTGAAAGCATCTCACAAATTACAATAAAATCACATATATCAAAATAACAATGAATTCCAGACTGTCGACGACACAGAGTACAAGAAAACTATATGTATATAAGATGCAGAACAGAAACCATGAACAGAAACCATGAACTTGATGTTTGGTGGAAAGTATTGGTATGTAACAGAAGAGGGACTTGATGAGTGAACCGGCAGTGGAGTCCAGGAGTTGCTTGCGCTTCTTGTGATTCTTGAATCTTGATAGGAGCTGTGCTTGAGACACTTGGGGAATCGGGACAGGGGTTTGAGGTTGAGGCAATTTTGAGGCCAGGGTAGGTTTAAAGAGGAGGCAGGACTTGCGAGTCAGATTGGATGCTTGGCTTGAGACAAAGTCCCTAGGCAGTCTCTTCACAATCTCTTCAAGAACCAAGGAAAGACCAAGGGTGGATGCCTCCGGATGATGAGGGAGATGATGGGCAAGGAGTGGCGCGGAATGGGTGATACCTGATAAGACCAATGGCAATGATAAAGGTCGACGGAAGGGTCGGTGGGAGGATGGGGAAACGACAAAAATGGGTAAAGTTGACGGTTGTTTGGTGATTTGTCATCAGCTCACATGCCCCGCACGGACCATATGCACCAGCAAAGTAATCTCTCGTAGACAGACGCTTCAACAAAATTTCAGCTCGTACCTCGCTTTGTTGAAGTCTGTTGGTTGTCGCGGGGGTCCGATCAGGGTATTCGCTTATTACCAATCTCGTCACGTCACACTCTTCACTTTCGCGCTAGTCCAGGCCACACCTCAAAATTTTCATTTGAAAGCGGTTGGAACGAGGTTTTATGTCAAGTGTACACCTTCAAGATTTTTTTCCCGATGTCTGGACGCAGAATATTGACTGGAGGAATGTTGGACTGCTTACAAATCTCAGTCACATAAGGTGCTCAGTGCATCCGTTTATAGCCCTCGGAAAAGAATCTGAAGAGGCAGAGTTTGAGGCACAAGTATATAGTGTTGGTCTGCACCATTATCTCATGAAAAGTCGCGTCTTATGCGAGTCTAATCTCGCGCCGCGAATCCGTGATGTGACAAGATTGGTAATAAGCGAATACCCTGATCGAACCCCCGCGGTAACAACAGGACTACCAGCGAAGGGGAATCCATGTTCGAAATTTTTATATTAGATGTTTATGAGAACATACCAAAAGGTGTATTGGTGGTTATAATAGGGGCAGTCAGAGTAGACGATTCTGGCCGATTATGGCGTCGATTATGAGGTCGATTACGAGGTCGATTATGAATTTGTTAAAGCGTGGGAGAATCGTCGAAAACGAGAATCGACTGAGAATTGTCGAAACGACTCTGGAGCCGCTTCGTCAATTCTCGGTCGATTCTTGGATCCCGATTCTCTGTCGATTCTCGCTCGCTCCGACTACGTTGGGCTACAAATTTATAATTTTTGACTACCATAGTGCTGACAAATATATTTCATTTCTGCTTGCTCCTCCCGCCCTCCCCTCCCCGAGCCTTCAACCTTGGAAAATCACCATGGCCAAGAGAGCAGCCGCTGTTTCGGCGCAGGCCTTGAAGGCTGCTGCCATTGCCACCGAAGAAGCTGCCCTTGATGAAGAAGTCGCGAACGTTAAGTCTCGAAAAAAGAAGCGGGGTCCCAAAAGCAAGGTTTCTGACCACGTAGAAGGGGAAGAAAAGGCCAGTAAAGTGGAAGAAAGGGCCAGCAAGGCCGCTGCCCTTGCTAAGGCCATCCAGGAGGCCAAAAATGTTGTCATAGAGTGCGTGCCGTTGCATCGGACTTTTTGATGCACGCTGATCTCTCCGCACAAGCTGGGACGAGGAACTCACTTGGTCCTTGCTCACTGCCATCGAGAGCGACAAAGCCATCTCTGATGGGCTATTCCCTGGAGTCGGCGCTATCAAACGGGCTGGCGGACTGCCGAAGACTCACTTCTACCAGCTTCTCACCACAATCTGCTTCGAAAACCATTCTCTGTACATGGAAGAGTATGCCAAGGCTACCACCCCCAAGCTGCTCGAGGCGTGGGTGACCAAGATCAAGAACAAGCTTACGACGTGAGCCCTTCAAGGACTTTTCTTGCAAGATTGACCGGTGAGCTGATCCACCACTAGATTGGTCAAGCAGTTCCGTGTGCACATAACGGAGATGGGAGAGACAGGGGCAGGCATGAGCAGCGAGGACGACATTCTTCCGGGGACCGAGCTGACAACCAAATGGGGTGAGTTACGTTCTACGTTGAGTGAATACATCTTCTGACATTTCTGTACAGATCTTATCAAAGTGGATTCCCCTTGGTTCTTTCACGTACGGGACTTGATCGCGTCGCGGCCAAACCTACAGCCCGTCGGGATTGGCAACAACAAGTCTGACATCAATACCTCCATCCTCCTGCCCGGCCACGGAGATGACACCTCCAGTAACTTTGATGATGTCGACCTCCGCTCCCAACTGTCTGAGGGCCCGGACGACGTGCTCTCCCAGGGCCCAGACCCTTCCGAGCCCATGATCGATGTCAGCTCAGGCTCGGACAATGATATGCCCGAAGCCCTCGCAACATCGGTTAAACGCAAGGCTCTGGATGCTCCAGAGAAGGACAAGCCAGTGAAGAAGAAGACAAAGGCAGCACCAGCTACGTCGACCCCAGCAGCCGCTGCACCCGCGGTGCCTAAGAAGAGTGCGAGCACCAAGGACCGGTTTTCTGCGACTATCGTAGCTGAAGAGGAAACGCAGCAGCGGGCGTTAGCGGTGAAGAAGGAGAAGAATGATGCCAAGAAGGAGGTGGCGCTGAAGAAGATCGCCATGGAATGCGATGTGCGGTTGGTGAAGGCGCGATCGAAAGAGAAGGAGAAGAAACAGAAGCTGCAGCTGGCGAAGCTGAAGATGGACCAGGAGCACCAATATCGGATGGCGCAGCTTCAGCAGCCGCGTGCGGGGCCAAGCTCCATGACATTCTCCGGCGGTGGCAGTGTCTCTTATCATAGCAGCATCTTTGGAATGTACAATCCGAGCGATCCAAACGAGGAACTCCTGCGCCTGACGGCGCCGGATGGCGCTGGGCCGTCTAGCTACTCCTACTAGATTTTGTTCTGTATAGCCCGTCATATGCAACGAAAATAGTTTGGATTTTATTTCGGATGCTACTGTACTCAAAGTTCCCGCTCCCTCGCACACCTGACTCTCCTTTTCTCCTCTGCCCGGAACAGCTTTGCCTCCAGGACCTCTCGAAAGTGTTTACCTGCAGTGTCGCGCCCACGTACAGGGCCGTCAAACATAATATCACCGCCGTCCAGTGAGTCGTCATCAGATAATCCCTCCGCAATGAAGGGATCGGGATTGTCGGATTCCGCATCTCCTCCGTGCTCCTCTTCCTCCCGCTCCATCGCAAATGCATGGATACCACACACGCAGAAACCCAATAAGTCGCAATCTTGTGGCTGTTCTCATTGTGGATATTGACATGGAGGTGCTTCAGGGAGTGGAACCGGTCCTTGAGAAAGCCGATCGCGTGTTCTGAACGGATGCGAAGAATAGACACATGGTTATTGAAGGTTTCTTTCTCCGGCTCAAGGCTCTCAGGTTTTTTATAGGGTGCTGTAAGCCAATCGTCGAGCTGATGGGGAGTGAGAAAGTGATAAAGATAAATGACCGAGGACTTGCCGTGTAGGCAGAGTCAGCCCAGATCCATTCGCCATTTGGAAAGAGCTCGTTGTGCTTTTGATACATGCTGGTGTCCTTGAAAGCGACACAGTCATGGGTGCTTCCCGTGCGCCCATAACTGAAGTCTATTATCTTAAGATTGGGCAAGTTAATTACCTGTTAACAAAGTCAAATCACACACGGAGACATTTAAAATCTACAGGCGCACCTGTATATTCAATGAATAGTTACATTTTCTATCGAAGTAGCTCTCCCCGTACCAGTTGGGCCGCTCATCGAGCGGCACCAATGTTCCATCAACAAAACACCACCCGTCCCTCCAGGCCCGGCACGACTTATTTTGGACCCACTGCTTTGCCTTCTCCTTCTCTGCAGGCGTCGGCATCCGGACAGCTGTCTGCATGAACCCCGGACGAAGGACAGCTGTCATGACACGCCGTGTTATGAGGTGCACGGTGCCTTTACCCAATCCGGCCCAATTCGCGACCGCTTGAATGCTCGCAGCATTCCCATCGTGCCCGAACCTGTAGAGCGCAAAAGCAAGCTGCTACTCGACTGGAAGCTGCGGGTGATTGGAGTTGTTGGCAAAGACGGGGTCCATTTCGAGGGCAGCAGCGAGTGCATCAAAAGTGAGGGGGCTGACTCGGAGATTTTGCCGGAAGTGATCGGGATGGCCAGCTTTGAGCGTCATGAGAATGTGATGAAGGTAAGATGGTCCACGAGGGAGGGTGTCGCGAGGCTGCTCGTACCGACGGTGATACATGTCATTTATCTCAGACTGTATCCACCGACGGAGAAGGGGCGGGTGGTGTGTGTCGTCGTCCAAGCTTGCACTATCCTCGTCATCTCCTTCATCCCCTGAAGACCAGCTCGAGTCGGGGCTTGAGTCCGAGTCAGAGTCAGAGTCGGAGCCCGCCGAGAGAAGCTCGGGCATCGCGGATGCACTCGACGACAACGTAACACTCGACAGACCGGTGATGGAGTAATCCCCGTCAACGGAGATGTCGCTGGTGAAGCGCCAATTGGCGCCAAGTATGTCGCTCCATTGGGAGTCATCGGAGTCACTCGATGCGTCTAAAGAGCTATCACTTGAGGTGTCCGAGTCGCTGGACAGTCCACCGAAATCAAGGCCAATGCCAAAAAGGCAAGAGCGGGCCGCTGGATTGGCTCTGCGTTCTCGGGCCGCAGCACGTTGGCGAAGTAGAGCTAGTGTTGGGAAAGTTCGGTTCGAGCTTTCGGTTCGAACCTGAACTGAACCGAACTGAACGCGAAGTTCAGGTTCGGGGTTCGGAAAAATAGTGAACCTGAACCGAAGTTCAAGTTCGGGGTTCAGGAATTTTCAAGGAGGTTTGAACCGAACCGAACCTTGGACCGATGCTATGCAAGTGGTACCTCATTTCCGCCCGATTTACCGATATTTCTGCTTGAACACACCCAGCCATACCCACCTCAGTCTTATTGCAATGCCTCGAGTTAGAGTAGCCATGATGTGAATGAGTTTCGTTGTCCCGGTTGAATCTGGTGGCTTCCTGGATGCACATATTTCACGGGAAGGACCATTAAAATGCCATTGCAATCCCCACAGCCCATTTGGGACACATATCCATAGCAATATCCCAAAGACATACTCATACTTACTTGATATCATCCACAGATAGCAAACATTAGATGGTGGGAAAAAAAATAAAGTTCGAACCCGTTCGAACCTGAACTGAACCTGAACCTGAGGTTCAGGTTCGGGGTTCAGCAAATCTCTGAACCTGAACCGAAGTTCGAGTTCAGGGTTCGGAAGAAAACACCCTGAACCTGAACCGAACCGAACTTTCCCATCACTAAGTAGAGCGCATCACAGGCGTCCTTTATGGTTACGGATGTTCCACTTTAGAAGAGTGTCTGCCCGTTGGGCACGACGAGTAGCAAGAGGCATGACGGGTATTGCCTTGCTTGTCAAGGTCTCTCCACACTCATAATTGGCTCTGATCTTGTCCCACCCATTGATCCGCCTTCTCCCGAGCCAATCAGAGCATTTTGCTTACATACACATGGGCTAAATCCTCGGGCATCACATTGCCGGCTATTGCCGGGTGCCTGGTGTGCAGGACCGACATTAATCAAGAGCGCGAGCAGGAGCTAGCAGGACACAAAGGGCAGCTTGTTTCAGTCAAGAACAGGGGCGGTCAAAGTTGGCGACGATTCTCACACGATTTATGATCCAAAACAATTCACATAATCGACCTCGTAATCGACCTCATAATCGACGCCATAATCGGCCAGAATCGTCTACTCTGACTGCCCCTAATAGAGTATTCCTCAGAAACGACCCGCATTACAGAATCCTTGTGCACAGGATATCCCAGAATGATTCTCGGGATGTTCCGTTGACCTTTCAGGCCCAGTGAGAATTCCAGCTACGTATATCGAGCTAAAGCGAGGTAAATCGAGGAATTCGACGGCTCCTCGATTTACCTCGACAAAGCGGACATAGCTCTTTCTGGCTCGTTGGGATACCGAGGCCACTCTAGGTATTTCGAGATAAAACGAGGTTTTATCGAGGTTATCGAGGTAGGTCGAGCGATCTATTAATTCCTATTGGGGCGCATTGAGAATTGAAATAAATGCCATTTATTCAACGCTACAGTACATTGAATACCACATATCTATGCCGCCTGTCCACACTGCCCACCCATTCCCAATGCTTACGATGTGCCTGACCCGTCGCAAACCCCGGCGAACCAAGCCACTCTGTGTCCTCCCACAACAAATGCCAAATGGTGGGACCACAAATAATTATGCCCGTGCCCACTCTAACTGTTTGTAAGTTTCAATCTGAAAAGAAGGTCAGCGAAAGAACAGCAAAAAGAAACGAAACACACTGAAAGAATGGGGGGTACAACTCGTGGATTACCGTTACTATGCTCGAACACTTGGGTTAGTGGCCATACGTACACATGAGACGCGCCGATGAGGCGCTCTGCGGATGGTATCAAGTACTGGATGAAGTACGCAGAATGAGAGGGATTCAACGCAAATTGTGAGTACATACCAGGAGTCTGACATCGTCAGGTGCGTTGTTATTGTTTCCCGGGTGCCACCGTTCAATTAGGCAAAACATGCTCACAGGTGAGGAGAACTTATTCTATGGAGGACGCCGGTGCGTAATCTTGGGGTTCTTTGAGACCCTGGTCGACGCGAACACGCCTGAGGTCAGTGTCGTTCCAGGTACAACACACTGCAGGAAGAATCACTCGGCTATGGCTGCAAGAGACACCAAATCAAGGGAAACCTTATAATCTTTCGAGCCACAGCGCCACGGGGAGAAGGCGACCAAGTGAGAGAAGACTCATAGCATGTATGTTGAGGTAGAGCAGGCGCAGAGAGTTAGGGGCGTCGCGGCAGGCGGTGGGTGGCGGGCGGCGGCGAAGCGAGGAAGACAAGGAGATGGTGGGAGAAGGCAAGAGTGTGGGGATTCCCCAAAATCGTACCAGGTCGTTGTGAAGGCTTATATACTTCATCAGATAATACATAAGTATCTCCCGAGATGACTTGGAGGAAGAGGAGGATATATTATACTGGCACGGTCCCACAATTGGAACAGCCAGTTTACTGGTAGACTAACAACTAGTGCATGGGTGGCTATTCATGCATAGCCCCAAGAAGCCTTCAGAGCACAACATACTACCAAAGGGGGGCGGAAAGCCGGGCTAAGGGTATGTCTCCCCGGCACGACACAGCAGGACAGTCGGTTAAAACCCAGTGGGAAATGTCGGCGGTTCCCCGCTCAACATCGTAGATCCCCGCCATCCAGTAGACCCACATCCGAAGCCTCGACTCCGCTGTCCCTCTGGGCATGCATGCGACTACATAATGTCTACATTACTGACTACGTTAAACGGGAACAGGTCAATGTGCTGTCGATTAGTTTTACGGTGTTTTGAAATTTCATGTGGTCGTGACTGCATTCCGATTTGGCCCGTACACTGACGGCGGCGACAGTGGAAGACGGCGCCCCCCATTGCCTCCGCTCATGGTGAAGGTTGTAGGAGTCTAGGACCGCCGGCTCCTGCGCTTGACACGCTGGTCTTTGGTCTTGGGTATCTGATCTGCCGATAGTGGCAGTGCGACGCTCTGCGAGCGCTGTGTGTGGGTAGAGTGGGCGGCGGGGGCCAACGTCGCACCGTATGAGTGGTAAAGCTCGATGAAATATGCTTCTGGATCCTACTGTGAAGTATATGAGGCTTAGAGAGCCAGAAATGAGCTGGATTCTTGACGATTAATGTGGATGTGTTTTTGCAGGGACGATTTTTCTGTCCATTTATGCATCTGCTCGGAAGGACTCGTTGTAGAGGCTCTCAGGACTGTTGCGCAGCTCATCGGGCTCGGCAGAGTTGACTGGGCGTGCTAACGGCGTGTTCGGCATTTTCAGTGAACTACCCTTTGACACTGTAGAAACCGAAGTCCGTGAAATTCACCCTGATTTTCACGTAGAACTTGAGGGAAAGTCACTCCAAAATCCCACGAGTTTCACGGTCGAAAAGTGAATTTCACTTTAAAAAAGGTCTAAAATTTTTCACGTACAATATGGTGCTTTCCGCCCACCATTCACCCACTGTTTCACGTATTTTGGCAGGGAAATTCGCGGCCTTCTGGAGTGAACTTTGGGCAAAAGGATACCTATCTTTTTCTACTAACACTCCTCAACAATCCTAAGTATTTTACTAGTAAGCGCCTTCAAGGGAGACAAGTACTAGCAGAACACAAGTATCAATTTTGGAATAACTATCTAATGTTTTTAGGATTTACACCTTGGCAGATAAATAACCGGTACTGATGACCAGAGTCATGTACCTTGCTCCGCTCACCGGGAAGAGTACGTGAAAAATTAGATTCACCGTGCTTTAGAGTGAAATTGATATTTCACATACTTCTGTTCTGGCGCAGGCAATTTCACTATGTTTTCACGATATACTGCGAATAAAATTTGCTGAGTTAATTTTATCCTGAGTCTTATCCTGCGAATAAAATTTCGCGGTGTATCAGAGTGAAACGTGAATCTCACGAGGTCATAGGGTGAATTTCATGCACTCCACGTTCCACAGTGTGATACGGGTTGTCGATCAAGGCGAATACCTAAAACGCGCTCAACATTCAGGAGATCAAACATCATTCAAATCGCAATGCTCTCCAAAAATTCCGGTGAAAACCCCCTGCTTACTCTCAAAGGATCAGAAGGCGAAATGTCGTGTTTTTGGCTGAGCTAGGAAATATTGTACGCAGAATAGAGGAGAAACAGGGACAGTTAGGTTGTCAGCGGCCATCACTCGGCACTTGATGTAATCAGCTGTTTCAAAGCGTGATGCTCCATAGTCTAGGGGCCTGATCGGCAACCGTTAATTCACGCCTGAATCCGGAATTCCTGTAACGCTTCAGTCACGCATCGTCTTCTCGCTTCGTCTTCGCTTCCCTCGACTGCTGCTGGCGGCCACCACCCACTCCCCAGCTACTTCCACAGCATGGCCTCTCATCCTGACCCCCCTACCCTCTCTGCTGACTCTGCCAACGACGACGCCGTCCCAGAAATCCCCGAGAATGCCTCAAGCGCTTTCACGGAACTCGAAACCGACTACGCGCTGGATGTTCTTCAAAGCGATACAACCAAGTACCTGAGCGGCAACGGATTCAGGGCCAAAGCCTACACTGCAATCTCTGCCGCTCTCACGACACGATTCCCAATGCGCCCCAAACGCACGACTGACAGTGTCGGGAACCGAATGCGCTACGTGATTATTATCTCTTCGTTCACTGCTTCACACTCATCCTCCTCAGATAAAAGGCATATTTGAAGAGTATGAATTCGTACGCGGAAAGAGCGGAGTCGGATGGGACGACGGGCAGAAGAAAGCTACTGCCGAGACGGATTTTGGGAAGAAGTTCACCGCGGTGCGTGCAGCTGAATCTGGCCTCCAATTCTGAGCTAATGGGACGTAGGAATACGGAGACAAGTATGCGAAATGCTTCAAAAGACCTTGCCCATACTACAATCGCCTCGCACAGCTGTTCGGCGGCAACAGGGCCACCGGCGACAACGTCCTTCATCTCTCAAAGTCGAAATCAAAGAAAAGCCAGTCGTCCTCTGCATCCACATCCGCATCCACCTCTGCTTCTGCCTCCGCCTCCGCCTCCGCTGCTGCTCCCTCCTCGCCGTCCCCCCAGAAGCGCAAAGGACCCCGCCAGCCTTTCGAAAACCTCCAGAACGACGCCATCGACGTAGACTTGGACTCTGTTCCCAACCAACCCCCTTCCCCCAAGCCTTACGACGACGAACTCCTTCCCCCCGCCGCCAAACGCCGCCGCCTCCCTGACGCCCTCGGCAATGAAGAAGAGAGCGAGAACAGCGATCAGCCGAAGCCCAAGGCTGGTGCACGCGACCGCGACCGTTCGGCCTCGGCCACCTCGAGCTCAGGCGGGCGTCGTGTGTCCCGCAACGCTGAAACAGGGAGCGAGATCGCGCGCGGTCTGAAGTTAATCGGCCAGAGCATGTCTGCGCCAATCATCACCAAGGCTGACACCTCGCACGTCGACGCAATTGTCGATGCCTTTAACGACGACCCCACCCTCCTCCCCCATGATCCCGACGGCGAATACTATGCCCTGTTCTTGGATGCATTGAGCACCAACGAGATGCGCGCACGTGTCTTCATCAGAACCACGAACCGCGTCCAGCGCATCGCCTTGCTGAAGCGCGTGTTGACCGAGAAGGAGATGGAGGTGCCATTCAATTGGGTCTAGTTGTTATTTCGTTGCTCATTGTGATCGTCCGGGACCCAGTCGCATTCTTTGCATTGTCTGTATTCAGCTGTCTCATTGTTATATCATGTACTACTCGTCACGTTCTGCAATGTATTGAGCCCACATGCTCATCATGATCCCCTCCCGCTGCGCGTTTGCTCTCTGGGTCTCCTCCTCCGTGATTGCAAGTACGTGAGCCTCCGGAATGACTGCGCCGACAAGAAATGGGTGGGCGTCGGGATCATACTCCTCTTGATTGTTAATTTCGGCAGCAAACGAGTTGAGCTGGTCGTGGATGCAAAGAAAATTGTGCAGAGCTCCCGCCGCCGCCACAATCTTTGCCTGGACATCATACGAGCACTCGGGGGAAGAGATGAGAATGGGGAACTGCCGTTTTGCAACACCAAATATTCGCTCAATTACGTTGCGAAGTTGTGAGTGCCGAAGGTTGTACAGCTCCTCCGGCGTCTCTGGTTCGCACCCGCTGCTGTCCCACTCCTTAAGGTGATAGCGCGTACCGATGAACGGGGCAAGAATGAGGTCGCAATTAGGGAATCCTGCGTCACCAAGATAATAACGATAAGGGGGTAGTGCAAATCCGTTGCGGCGCGCAGTATCAAAAAGGCGTCCATCCGCAGCCGTTCCTTCGTACCCAGGCATTATGTAGGTGAATCGGAGGTCAAAATCACACGCCGCCAGGACGTTCTGGGTGATAGCTCCATGGCGATCTCGGTAGCGCACAGTATCAGCAGCGAGCACAAAGGCATTGATGTGTGTGCCGTCGACAGCGCCTCGGCAGTAGCGAAAGAAGGGGAAATATGCCGGATTGTCGGCGATTTTTGGGGGAGTGGAGTCGGCGGGGTTCTGCACATATTTCTGGTAGAATTCATCCACTGCAACGTCGAGTACAAGGTTTGTGTACTTGCTGATCGTGTCGTTCGACCGCTGAAAGCGTTCCATCAAGTCCCGTTGGCTGCTCGCGTGCACGAACCAATAGATGAATATGGCTGTTTGTTCCGACGCGGTGATGTATCTGCTGTCGCCGAGAGTTCCGTTTGTCGTGAATTCCCAGCATAGCAACAGAAAAGCCGCCGGATACATCCCGAGCTGGTCGAGACACCGTTCTGGATGGCCATTGATGATTTCGTCAAGCCAATCCTGACCTGTGAGGATGGATGTGTGACGAGGTATGGGAATCGGGCGTTCGAGATGCAAGACACGTTCGGCACAAAACACGGTTGCAAGCGCAGTGGCGGATAGAGCACGGCGGCGGCGCTGGATCAGCTGGATGATCTCCGGGGATAGACTGTGCGCGTCGGTTCGATGCACTATGTGCACGGCGGGCATGGGGACGCGTAGAGCGGTGCTTCGGGTGGCGGAAATGGACGCTGGGGAAGAGTGTGATCAATGTGACTGATCGTGACTTTTTCGGATTCAGGCGTGAATTAACGGTTGCCGATCAGGCCCTAGGTGAGTATATTAGTATAGGGTGATGAGATGCGCCCGTCGGACCTATGGAATAAGATTCACCCGACCTAGTATAAGAAGTGCTCTCCAGGAAACATGAAAGCCATCACACAGTATCAAACTCGCGACAATGCACTTCCGCATCCTCTCCGTGCTCTCTATCATGCTTTCTGCTCTCACCATCGCGCAGGCGGCGACCAATCCCGAGGCTCTCGCCGAACGCACGCCCTGCACCTGCCGCACTATCGGTGGCCGCACAATCTGTGGTGGGCCCAGTTGTGACTGAAGCCAACACCGATGTATGTGGTCCATAAATTTACGGGAGCCATCATGCCGACTCAACCGAAATCCAGATGTCCATGGCCAACGCGGGGAATAGGTCGTTTTGCGGAGAAGATGTTTTATCTTGTACATTGCCAGTATCTTGTACATTGCCAATTGAAATATCTGGACGCACCTGCCATGTTAGTCGCTTTAAATCCTACAAGCATGATGTGTGAGTTTTATCTCCTGGGGTTTCATCCCGCCCCGCACCTAGGAAAGTGCGTACCATGTATGATCGGGGTTGTGTTGGATCTCAAATCGGTTCCCAATGACTGCTTCATCTTCTTTAGTGACATGTGAAGGAGCCGTATCGCGATCCCGGGTCGTTCCCGCTCGCAGACCGGGTAAACCTCTGCCATACCGAAGTGAATAACATAGTGTTGCACCATTTTTCCAGAGGCCCATCCTCTTTCTTGGTCTTGGATAATCTGGAGACAGTCTGGGAGCCAAAAGAGACTCGTGCCGAAATCAAAAAATTCTTGGCTTTGCTAGCGAATATAGTCTTATAGATCATCTAGCATTGGTTGTAAGCGGTCATATTGATTCTTTTATTTGTATACTAAGTGCACATTAGATAACCATGCGCGGCGCTGAGCGGCCAGCTAATGTTGCATGGATTCGCCCATTCTTGGACCCGTTGAGACCTTTGACACAAGAAGCTGCTCGCCAGACATTTATTGATATCGCGGGCGACGGCCACACTATGGAAGACATTGTTAAGTTGCTCCTTCTGATTGATAATATGCCGCTGGCGGTCAATCTCATAGCTCATATGGTGGATTACGAAAGCTGTTCCAGTGTCTTGAGTCGCTGGGAGACAGAGCAGACCTCGGTTCTGTCCGAAGGCTATGACAGGGGATCTAACTTGAATTTATCAATTTCACTATCCCTTGCGAGTCCCCGGATTCTGGCTTTGCCACAGGCTCAGGAATTTTTGAGCCTACTCGCAATTCTGCCGGAAAGCGAAGTTCCTATAGACAATGTCCTAACCTGCAAAACCCTCTGGTAATTAATGGGAAGTTTGCTACCTGTGCGGAAGGTTAAAGCTTTCTTCCTGACTCCCAGACCCTGCGCAGCGGCGCCGCATTGCGCATTCCAGATTCCAGGCCCAGTCGGTGGGCGCAAGTCACGGCACGCAAAGTAGAAAATTAAGAGTAGAGCGGTTCCAGGAGGAGTTGAGCTGGCTCAGAGGTCGAGGGAAGGAGGAAACGTCTTGGGAAAGGCGGTGGCCAAATCAGATAACGGGATGCATCATGGAGCCGCGTCTTTCCTTTTTCACTCACACCGAAGATTGCCAACTTTCGGCACAGCCCAGGTGCAAATCGTTGTGCCGAGGGTCTCGTAATTGAAACAGGGGAGATGAGGACAGTTTTTGCACGACACGGATGCGAGCGGGCTTACATGATGATGCCCTCGGTTGATTTTCCGGTTGATTTTAATGTACGTCGCGACGAGCAACCATACATCGGCGAGGCTGTCAGATAATTAATGCTCCGTGAGATCCGCGGTCTCTGTATTCCCTACCTCATGCTGTGCATCAGAAAGAAGCACACATCGCGGTAGCACGATGTAAACACATTTGAGATACAAAGTGGGAGTTTGCCGGGCCGTCCCGCGGCCATCACCGTCAAGTCCGAGATTATTGATCAGTACCCAAGAGGTCCCAGCGGGACGGATGCGAGCGAATTATTTCTTGCCATTTTGACTCGTACTCGGACATGAGATATATTCATACTTCGATGGCACTCGGTGAGATACCGGACATTTAAATAAGGGGGAGACTGCAGTTAATTCTGGGAAGGCAGGTACGGGCGTACAATCAGCGGCAGCTGGCTGCCCTTCTCCGGTTCGCTGAGCACCGTCGGCCTTAGCACTGGTGTCATAGTGAATCCAATCCCACCCTCCGGCACGGCCATCTCGAATTCGAACGCGCGAATCAGCGCAAACAGCAGCGATTTCATCCTGAGGTCGCAGATCAATCTAAAAGAAAAATGTGACATTAAAAGCCAAAAGCTCACTCAGCGATCGAGAAACGGAATCCGATGCAGTTGTGCGGGCCTAATGTAAAGACAATGAGAAAAGCGCCCTGATTCGCGTTAGACGGGGGCACTCACCCGCGAGAAACGTTAAGAGATTCCCCCAAACACCGGGGATGGCGTTTGCAGCCTCGGGAATATGGTCCCACCGGTCGGGCCTGTGAAATATGCATGGGTTAATTAATCGACCTTCCGCGAATAGTTCACACCTGAACTCAGCGGCGTCATCGCCCCAGATTTCTTTATCCGAATGAACGGCCGCGATCGGGATACGTATGACTGTCCCGCGCCGAACTCTACATGACCAATGTCAACAGGAATCGGGGCGGGATAAAGCATATATACGTACGTGATACTATCGTAGACCTTCCCCCTTCTGTCGACGTACTGCTTGCTGAGGGGGATGACATCGTCGTCCATGGCCATCCGGATCGTGAACCCTACCGGCGAATGCACGCGCATTGTCTCCCGGACTACCTGCAAGTCCGGTAATATTAATGTGGAGTGGTCGAGGAAGAATACTGAACCCACCTTCTCGAGGTATGGGAGGGAATTCAGGGCGTCCATTGTTGGATTATCGCTCGGTAGACCGAGGAGTTCCTCGCGAAGCTTCGTCTGGACCGACCGATTCATCGAGAGTGCATACAACGCACAGGCTGTCCCAGTACTTGTATTCGGCTCAGAATGAGATAGCGGATCGAGTTTAAACTGCTCACCTCGTTGTCTCGTGGCCGGCGACAAAAAATGTGGGGATCTCTGAGGCTAGTCTAAGCAGGACAATACTGATTATAATAATTCGAGGACTTACGGGCAATAACGTCCGCGTCGCTGAGCTTCTGGTGCTCCGGGATCTCGCTGGACATGTTCGCTTTGACCATAATAGACAGCAGATCTCGCCCAGCTTTTTCACCTCCACTGGCTTTGACTGTGGCTTTACTTTCTGTAAGGAGTTGATTTGCGATTTCGTCCATCTTTCGGCGCGCTTGATTGATCAATTTGCCACCGGGTGTGGGCTGTGCAGGAGATACGTGAGATGAGGCCACAGAAAGCAAAGGAGGGAATACAAAGATGCCGAATCGGAATGGCGGCCTGCACCAATCGTAGAGCGGCCTGTCTTTGCGCCTGAGGGGAATGGAAGAGATGCGTGAGTGCTTCATCGAGCTCGTTGGGTTTTCCCTTCGCCTCCATCGCATTGAATTGATAATTGAAGCCTGCCCAAACAAATTAGAAGGCAGAAGGATATGTTTCAATCCAGGACTTGCCCGCCTGTCCGATAGCATCCAAAGTCATCTTCCTCAGCCCCACGAGTACATCAATTCGAGCCGAGCCAGAGTCCTCTGCGATCTGGCGCATCCAAATATCGCGGAGCTGCGCAGACGTTAATAGGATCCCAGGGCATATTATGAGGTACTCAACCTGCGCGGATTTTTCGTTGAAAACTTCGGTGAGTTCGCGAATTTGGGGTACACCAAACGCCGGATTCTGAGACTCGATGAAGGCGAGTGCCACTGATCATGAGAGTAGATACGCACGAGGATTTTCCTCTACGTCGAGAACTGAGCAAGCAAAGATTGCAGGTGAGAGATATGCTTACCTGTCGTTTGTGCTCATCCATTTCCACCGCAAGAAGACCTATTTATGAGGTGCGTTATGCAGTTTCAGAGGTGACGATAGAAATCGCATACCATTTCCGAGAAAATGAGTGACGATCTTTTTCGCAACAGCGCCTTTCTGATACAGGTAATCATTGACCAGAATATGGTTCAGAGCTTTGGTGTCCGTCGTATACAGCCCTCGTTTCTGATATGAGTCAGTCGGGTGCGTCAGGATGAAGGATTGTTACCGGACATTGAGGAGGCCCCTCCACTGAAAGTTTGGCCCAAACTCGTCGCGCCATTTACTTGTGATAGCGGAATTCGTCTGCCAGGGTCTATCAGATCAGTAAGAATCGAGAAATCGACGAGTACAGACCTCGATTTGTCTAAAGTGCCCGAGTACCAGATTCGCCCCTGCTGGGCCTGGAAGATGGCGCAGAGGAGAAGTAAGTTCTTCATAGAGGAACTTTGCCAATTGGAACACAATGTAGGACGCGAATGTCCCAGCAATTGGGATCAGAAGCTGGGAAGTCATGGAGGAGGAGGGGTAACTCACAATAGTCACGGGTCGGTCGCCAGGTTCTCACTCAGTTCTCGGCATCTGTCCTGTTCCAGAAGTTCGCATCTGACAGACTGGCACCTGTCATACACTGTCTGGGTGTCCCTTAAAGCAAGCAGAGCTGCGGAGAGACTTGGACAGCAAGGGATCAGCAAGGATCAACAAAAGCACCGAGGTAACCGTGACGGAAGAGCCAAGGCAAATCAGATCTTCCGCCGTTTAGGAATCACCGCAAACTATGAAGATCATGGGGTGTCTCCTGAAGTGCACTGCTGGGTTCCTCCCCCAATCGTTGATTGGATTCTTTGGGCTCCTCATCTCTGCAATCACCGACGCCCCTCGCGGAGGCTACCTACTTGTCTGTCCCTTTGCAGACTTGGAATCGGGACCACCGTCATTCCTATGGCCAGACTGTCCGGCATACAGGTCTCGCGATCCTTCTGGAGCTGCGCACGAGCACCACATCAAGCGGCAGCGTTAAAAGTTGTGGCAACAGCAATGCCACGGCAACAGGCGCCTGTTTACATTTAGAACTTCAGATATATGGCGGGAACCCTCTATCGACCATCTCCTTTCCTCCCTCCCGCACCATGGACGACGAACTCTCGGACAGTGAATTTCCCTCGGAATTCACAACAAATAATGCTGGATCTGTGCCGTGAGTCCTCCTCATCGATTGATTGACAGTGTTGGCTTACGAGTTCCCAGAATTTCGTGATTTCAGGAGGAACTTTCGCCGGTAGCGGTTCAACCATCACGAACAACATTATGCGGGCCGCTCCCACTATCCCCTCTGGTGAGGCTCTGGGTCATATTGGCAGCGTGCCACGGGCCTTATGCACCTGCAACAGACTTCCGGATCGTCCCGATGGGAGATATCGACCTAGGAAGGGAGATAAAAATACGAGACGTTCGCGTTCGCCCAAATCAAGGGTGTGTCCGCCGGATGTACACCGCCAAAATGCATGGTCGAAAATCGGATATGACTGTCACCATCTACCAGAGAAGGAACAGTGTAGAGGTGGGCCTTCAAGCTTCAATTCCCGCTCACTTTTCTCCGAATCATCATCTCTATTGCGGTCGCAGGAATGGCGAGATGATATCTCAGAAATTTCGCAGTATCGGTAACGGTCTTTGCACCTGACCGCCGCAACGAAGTAATAATCCATCCAGTCACCCGAATCTTGTTCAAATTTTTGGTGCCGCGAGCTCAAATGGAATACATGCTACAATTTTATGCGACGGTAGGTTTCGTGATTTTCAAGGTGACTGGGCTGACAGGCGACTCAGAGTTGATACCTTTGGCCTATTTTATGGACTTATATCGTCATTCGCATTTTGCCGCTGTGTGTATCTGGGCGTACTATGTGCGTGCGTCCCCCCTTCACTTACTTGCTATTGAGTGTCAGTCCATTCGCTTCAGACCGCAGATGTCGCAGTAAATCAACTTGACTCCATTGGCCGGCTCGTCACTGACTCTGTTTCAGGACTTGTGGGATTATTTCGATCTCTTGTCCCAAAAACCTCTGGTGCGTCACCGATGGGTGAGCGACCCAATCTATGTTTGAGTGCTAGGTTTTAGGTCCCCTGTTGCGCATTTCTCATTCGTCGCTCCACTCGACGGTTATGCGCACAGTTAGACGCTGGGCCTACTGGGTTTACCTTTTGTGCGATGGAAATTCCACGAATATCGGTACCTGGTGACTTAACGACTTTCAACGGACCGAATCCGGAGACCGCCATCATGTGTTCCCTAACCTTACAACAGTATCATAAATCTGTACCTGGTATCTAAGTTCTCATCGGGACTTTACTCTCAGACCGGAGACAAAAGTGAGGCTGGGATCAATAATCTCTTGTTCTTCTAGCATTCCGTTACAGGATTCAGCAGAGATTGCATTCCTGCGTGTGGCTCGCCTCCCAATCAGTTGGGCGAAGGGAGGAACCACCATCAATGGTTGGACACGGTCTGTCTTTACATTATACATGGTTGCCCGGAATCCGTCCTGAAGCGATACGAAGGTACAACGCCCGTGAGGCCTCTGGTGTGATAATGACCTCTTGGATGTCGTATCCGGATTATTTCGTCTGGACGCGCCAGGCAAATCACATTTTCACCCGTCTCTGCATCACATCAAACTACGACAGTTATGGTGTGTCTAGTGCACCTTTTTCTTCTCAAAGGTTAAACCAAAGCAACAGTGCTAATCGACTATATCCCCCTTCGCCTTGTGCTTCGTGCACATTCGCAAGATCCTCCAGACGGCTATTTATTCGTCTGCCCAGCTGAAGATCTTCAGATCGAGCCAGGCTCATTCCGATGGCCAGACTGTCCACCGTACTGGTCCCTCGATCCCTCTGGAACTGTCCGTCTCACCGCTGAGAAAGCGTTTGCTCTCGGGTTTCCGACTACCCAAGTCACGATGCGGGTCCGGGGAAGGTCCTGGGATGCCAGCGTCTACGCCGGACTGCGCATATTCCACCAGGATAAGGGGTTCGATCTGGACAGCCAGGAAGTCGCCAAATACCTCGACTACCGACTGTATAAGCTTTCCGGTGAAGCGGATACTCCATTTGGGCATGGTAACTAAATTGGCGGGCCTCTGCGTCGATACTCACCCTCACGCAGTTTATTCCGGTGCATTTCTCGACGACTCCGAACGCGCAGACTTCGAATACCCCGAAGTACTCGCACCATTCTGGCAAGTATTGCTGCTGGGGAAGGCCGCACTCCTCTGTGCGCGGACTGAGTTTGTGGATGGATGCCCACCCACCGTATAGTTGCCTTGAATGCAGAGCCCTTATAATACTTTAATTTCTAGCATGAGGCCTGGGCCTCATGTGGAACAGTCCGAAATGTGGAACAGTCCGAAATTGTTGAATTTTGCTCCTCGCACTCCCGACCACCACCGACGACAAACGGTGGGATTTCTGTACGGTTCGTCTTTTTGAATATTTGGTATGTACGACATCACAAGAGTAATCTCTTGCCAAAATATAAGCGAGGTAGTTCAGACATTAAATGGCACCTCGCCAGAATGATGATGATCTCGGAGAATCGTGATCCCCATCGGCGGGCCATCGCTCCCGCCTGGCATTCTAGCCCTCGAGACAGACATGTCACCACTGGAACAGAGGAATTAACCGCCCTTACCTGATCCCCTGTCTGACCGGTTTCTCCCGTCGGAGTCCCGAGCGGAGCCGGACTTCCCTGCAGACTTCGGCCTGGTCGCCGAGTCTATTCGTCATCCATAGCTATTTCTGATGGACAGGATTTGTGCAGCGGAGGGCGGTGTACGCGTCGGTGCCGATGCGGTGATCCGGGCATGCTGAGATTGTAACAATATCAGAGACCCAAGCAAGAGCCCAAAAGTTCTCGAAACGATAATACTACTACAATTTATGCCAGAGAGACGACCAGTCAGCCTGAAATTGGCTCCGTAGCATGACTCGGGTCCGAGCGAATAGCGGGTCTGTCACTCTAGAAATTCGTGGTAGCGCTTAACCCGAACTGTTTAGACGCTGGCGAGTCAAGAAGCTGGGCGTTCCGCGTATGGCGCGATGTTGAAATGTCGAATTGTTGGAATGATCCTCACTTATCGGCATCAGCACGCCATTTTTAAGTTTCCGCCGGCGTCCCGAGTCCCCATCCCAGTTCCTTCTCCCTTTAAGTAGTTCCCCCACCATCGACGAACGACATCGCCGACTCGCTGCGCCAACCGTCCACGTTGCACCGCCAGATTGAAAGTGCATCCTTGAAGCATCTGCGGCGGCCGCCTTTCCAATTAGCGCCGTCCTTGGCGCCCACATTAGCGCCAGCGCCGGAGCGGTTTTTTGGATAGATTGAGGCTGATTGAAGCACTACAATCAAGGATACAGGTACGGGTCCACGTGAACCGTCAATACGTTGCCACCGACGTTGTTTTTAGCGCTGCGCATTTGAACCCTTTCCATCGCACTTGTCTTCGTGACTCATTGACGCCCCCCCTGCCGCTGCGCATAAACCTGCGCGTCTCATCGGCTGAGTGAGCCCCGCGTATAGCCGCCCACACAGCCATCCATCGCGCCCGTCTTAAATAGCGCGTTCAGCTCACCTAGCACCACTTTCGACCCCATGGCGTCCCCCTTCGTATACGTCCCCGAGGCTTCTTCCTCGACACCGTACGGCGCACCATACTACAACCAGTACTATCCTCCCTCACAGGGAGGACCTTCCCCGTTCATTCCGCCCTCCCCCCTTCTCTACCCGTCATCGCCGTATCTCGCGCCCTCGGACCTTCCATCGGGTAGCCCGAACGCGTTCAACCTGAACAGCGTGCTGTGGCCCGAAGATGTGCCGCAATACGAATCGTCGTATACTTCGTCGTGGATCCCGTTCACCCCGCGGCAACGGCCCCGCTCCTGGCAAGGCCCGGCGCCCGCGCTCGGCTCCCCGTTCCTCCAACCCCAAGTCCCGGCCTTTCTACAGACGCAGTCCACCTCGTATTTCAAGCCAGGGCACACAAAAAAGGCCAGATCGTGGGGCAACGCACCCGCATGGCTACCCGAGCAGTTCGCGAGCGCGCCGCAGATCCACCCGTGGCTAAATGGCGACGCGCCCGCGCAGACATTCCACTTCGACCTCGCGCCCGCGGCGTTCGTGCCCCTGCGCGCGGTCTCGGCGGCGCAGAGCACGCGCGTGAGCGACGGGGAGCTGCGCGCGCCGGCGTTCCACCCCCCGCGCACCGCGCTGCGCATCCTGCACCCGCGTCTCCCATGGTGGCCCGTTGACCTCACGCTCCCGCCGGGCGCGGCTCCGGCGCCGATCGCGGTAGGCGATGTCCTCGCTGCGCTGCACCATGCGCTTCAAGCGCGCATTGCGCCGGCGGACTGGGCAGAGCTGAGCGTGGAGGACCAACAGCGCGTGACGCGCGCATTTACGCACCGGTGCCGCGCGGAGGCGGTCAGAAACGGTGTGCCCCAGGCGCAGCTCCACGACCGCGAGGTCTCGGTCCGCAACGAGGGCGTCAAGCGCGTCGACTTCCTCCTCGGCAAAACGGTGTTCAAGGGGCTCGTACGGTCGCCCGGAGATCCCGAGGGCGTCGTTCGGTTGGTGACAGCGTAAGACGTGATGTGTTCGTTCGGTGTCTATGTAGTGGTTGGTTTTCTTGACAACTGGCTTTTCTTGGCGACTACTTACCGCCCAAGATAATAATACCGCCTTCCTACTTAATTGCGCTCATGGACGCTTGATTCTTTATTCCTCTGTAATTCTGACGATCATCATGACCTTGTATGAATGAATGTATTCCCTGTGAGATGGAGCTCGAGTGAAAGCCCTTTTCTTAACCTCCCAAAGTGCAGACAACCCACCCAGAAGCGAGTACCGTAACTGCGCCGGCCATTTCGGACATCGCGCCAATTGCGACTGTCGACGGGAGGTATTCAAATAGGGAAGGCCGAGACACCCAGTAGCTACGTTCAAAGACTTACGCTTAAATTCAAGGATTTCGTTCGAGCACTGTCAGATCTGGCCTACTCATTTTCCAATCACATTGTGCGAACTGCAGTGTCTACTTCCGAATTGAAAACCAGACTATGCAGTCGACAAGCTGCATTTCTTTCAATACATTAAGTTTTCTGCGCTAGGCACATTGAAAGGAATAAGATACGTTCCCGAGAATTTATAAATAGAAGCCAAAACCTGCCAAAAGAAAACAATCAAAAACCCGAGTTGCCGCCTTTGTTTGTACGTGCATCGAGTTGAATCAGGACGCGTCTCATCACGTGGAGTGTTTCCGCATCAATCTGTGAATCATCGTTTGCCCACCTTTGCAAAAGAAAGTAAAATGATGTTCCGACATCAATTGTGCCTCGATTGACTTGAATAAAATTTGGGTGGATAGTCCAGGTTCCTAGGAATGCAGCTGAGCAAATTTCAGAGAAAATGGAGATAAAATGAGCCCACACAGGGAGGATAACCACATAACCCAGGCTAAGATAGGGAAAAGATATTGGAAAAGTATTTACAATAACTTTCGCATATCTTGGGATAATTCTATTTAACAACCCCCCTTGTCGAGAACAACCCGGGTTGCACTATTTAGCAACCCCCACTATTTATAAACTTGTCACAGAATCAATCCACCGCCACCCAATCCCCGCCGCCCTGACTCGGGCAGAGGTAATTTCGGTGTGTTGGATGACATACAGTCAGGCGTGTCCTCTTTTCATTTTCGAATTCATTTCAGTGATTCCTTGGTCATTTTCAGCTGAGGAATTGGCAAGTGTAATAGGCGGCAGGCTCGGCGCCGAGTCCCAGAATTGCGTCGGCCCGATCCGGCATCGACTTCGCGCGGAAGGTACCAATGCATGAGCCTCCCTGAGGCACGAGAAAATGTCTGCGCGAGTCTCCTACTGATTATTATTTGATATTGGCACTTTTATTACTATCAAAATGTAGCGAAACGGGAGAGTGCGGGAGAGGGCGGCGGATGCTGCCGGGCAATGCCGATTTGGATCACAGTGCCGGCAGGCTGCAATCGGACGTGCCGTCTGATGGGACCCGCCGCGCCAACGCAAAAGGTGCAAGTCACACTGGAGTGCTATAGGTGTTGAAATGTACCTAAATTTACCTCGGAGTCAGTTCTATTCCTTCTGTGGACTGGCAGCGCCTCTAACATCCCGCCGTCCCACCATCAGCTGCCACTGCCACTGTGACAAGTTCATAAATAGACGGGGTTGTTAGATAGAAACTTTCTATTCTGCAACCCGGTTGTTCTTAACAAGGGGGTTGTTAAATAGAATTATCCCATATCTTGGCCTTGGAATTATAAAAAAGACACTGAAGGTATTCAAAAGATATTCTTAGATTAGAATATCTTTGCAGTGTCTTTTGAATGCTTTCTCCACCCTGGACCCATAGATATGCAGAAGTTATTGTAAGTACTTTCTGCATATCTTTCCAGTATTCCAACTAGGATTATTGGGTTATCTTTCCTGTGCCAGCAAACAATTGATACTTTTTTTGGCAAAAGTGGGTGAATTTGATTTCGGGCTTGCCAACTCCATAGCAGCCTCAATTTAGCCTCAAAGGTCGAGCCACTTCACCTTCGTCATCTAAGTACTTTAAGGTCATCCATACGAATTCCGAAGCCAATCCAACACGATTCAACGATGTGCGCGCCATCAATATTCTTTTGCAAAGTATAAGGTGGGCAAACGATAGTAATTCCCTTCTTTGGGTTGCCGTTGCGGCGGCTTCGCAACAACCGTTTGTGTCCTGTACTAAGTATCCGCCCTAAAAGTAGAGATTGTCCCTGAGACTTCACCGCGGGGGATAGTACGTGCCACTACGTGCAGAATCAGCAGATGTTATTAAACTTATTTTTGACTTATTTCCTCACCTAAAATCTAGGTCTTTCCAGTTGGGACGAAGTCGACGCAATTTCTGGCTTTCTGGCTCGCTTCTAGTCCTAGCGATCGTTATTCCAGGCCCTCCCTACCAAGCGCAAGTATAACTTTTTTTGCCGGGTGCTTCGATCCTTCATTCTATGGACAAGTCTATGGTTATTTCTTGCCGGGGCTCACTCTTGCCCCATACCCCGATCTCTGCCGAATTGCAACCTTTTTGCGCTGTCCTCAACATATCTTCCCGATACTTTACTTTTACCCATTTCTCGGTCTTCCTACCCACCTGTCCCAGCCTGAGTTTACCCACTAATTGCAAATTCCTCCCCGCTACTCATACTTCGACATACGGCCGGCAAGAAATAAACGTTGGAGGGCTAGCGCTATTCGGATTCGAAATGATGTACACGAAGCGCGCCAAGGTTAAGGCTATAATATTACATTATCACAGGCTCCAGACCGCCAGTCATCAATGTCGATCATCGATCAGAGTTGGTAAGGTTAATTGTGGGAATTTACGCAATGCCGCTTAGGGGTGAGGCCGTTTTTCCTGACCTTCTTCTTACTTAAGGAGATTATTGATGTTTGGTCGTTGTCTGACGAAAATTTCCCTCCCATGTCTGCTCAAGTCGTTGAGGCATCCACCTCCGACCACACATTAGGAGCACCAAGCATCCACTCTGTGGAACCGAATGAAAAAGCTCCAGGCCTACTTCCAGAACCAAGTACAATTCTGACCGGTAAAAAATTGGTGGTTGTCTTTGTTTCCTTGTGAGTGCTGCTTCCACTCCTACGAGTCTTGTACCAACTGCCCTCACAGGTTGCTCTCACTTTTGCTCATTGCCTTGGACCAAACGATTCTGTCCACTGCCCTACCTCGCATAGCTTCAGTAGGATTCTCTTTGCCTTTGAATCTAACAAGGTCTCACGGCTTATTCTCCTAGGACTTCAACTCGTTCACTCTCCAAGGATGGGTCGCGGCGTCCTTCGTACTGGCACAGACCGTCTTTATCCTATTTTATGGCCAAGTCCTCCGGATATTTCCTGCAAAGTGGATCCTCATCGCCGCCATCACGATCTTCGAGATCGGATCTCTGCTGTGCGGTGTATCCCAGAATGTCAACCAGCTCATTGCAGGGCGGTCTGTATCAGGTCTAGGAGCTGCCGGAATTTGTGCGTCCTTTCGAAACAAACTTCCCTTGCACGTCTGACCCGTTGTAGTTGTCGCTATGATGCAAGTCATCGCGCAGGCCACACGCCTCGAGGACCGTCCTCGGTTGTTTGGACTTTTTGGCGCCGTCTTTGGTCTCTCATCCGTCATCGGGCCCCTCATCGGCGGAGCGTTCACCGACCATGTAAAGTTTTTTCTCTCCGCCTTCCTGAGAATTCTGACTTTGGGGCGCAGGTTACCTGGCGCTGGTGCTTCTTCATTAACCTCCCCATCGGCGGTGTCTCTCTCACCGCGGTGCTCTTTCTCCTCAAGGCCGCGGCTCCTCTCGGTTCAGACCCCACCAAGCGCTCGTGGACCGACATATTCCACCAAGTCCTCCGGCTTGATTTCCTTGGTGCGACTTTGGTCGCCGGCGCCGTGACCTCCGTGTCGCTTGCCCTCCAGTGGGGCGGAAATACCAAGCCATGGAACGATAAGGCTGTCATCATCGTTAGTTCTATCTACTCCCTCTGGTCCGCGCTGATTACTTGTAGACCTTTGTGTTCGCCGCCGTTCTCACTGGCGCGTTCGTTGCTTGGGAAAGGTACATTGGTGACGGGGCAATGACGCCGACCACGATCTTCAGCTCCCGTTCAGTGTGAGTTTATTCCCGCTCCGTTGCCCTGGCTAAATTATTCCAGGTGGGCCATTTTCCTGTTTGCGTTCTTCACGCAGTTCTCGCTCCTTCTCTTCTCCTACTACATCCCCATCTTCTACCAGGCCGTCCGGCACCATACCGCTACCGCATCGGGGATTGACCTCCTCCCCTTCATGCTTGGCGTCGTCCTCACCGTCATCAGCGTCAGTCAGGCCGTCGGCAGGTTCGGCTACTAGTGCGTCTCTCAGAGAGTACCCCTACCTCTTATACTGGCTGACCCGACGTGCAGCTGGCCGTTCCTGATGTGCGCCCCGGTATTCCTTGCCCTGGGCTCGGGCCTCTTCTACACACTCGACACGAACACCTCCTCCGCCAAAGTCATCGGCTTCCAGATTCTCGCGGGCGTCGGAGTGGGCATGGGCTTGCAGAACTCGCTAATCGCGATCCAGGTCGAGTTCCGGCATAACCCCAGGCTCCTCGCGCAGGCGACGTCCATGGTGTCCTTCGGGCAGTTCCTGGGCGGGACAATCGGCCTCGGCGTCGCCGAGCCCGTTTTCGCCTCCGAGCTCACGAAATACCTCGCGCAATACGCGCCGGAGGCACCCGCGGAGGTCGTGAAACAGAGCCCGACCGCGATATACACGGCGCTCCCTACGGAGATGATCCCTGGCGTTGTAAAGAGCTATACAGAGGCGCTCAAGATCGTGTTTGTGCTCGGCGTGCCCGTTGCCGGCCTCTCGCTGTTAGCCGCCTGCTTCATCCACAATATCCCCATCTTGAAAACGGAGGCGCTTATGACGCCCGACGCGGAGGAGGGAGCGGTCGAGGCGGAAGCGGACCAGAAGGCATAATTCGATAGACGTTTAGAGACGGCGGCGAGCAGAGAAGTGCGGTGTGTGGAAGTCATGATATCTTTTAGATTCGAACATTGATGCAAGTGGCTGAAGACTGGAGGAACCAGGGGGGATATAGTATAGCAAAGAAGAGGTGGCGAGGTAGGCGCTTCTTCCGTGACGTCTTTGACCCATATATACGAGTGAGTAGTGTTGGAATCTGCAAGTGATTGCTATCGCGGTGAACGCGGGCACGGAGGCAGACGGTGATGAGTCAACTGGAGCGTTACTCCCTAAGTCATTGACTAGATAATCATCGGCCTGTGTTCGTTAACGTGTGTCTACGAATCATGCGGCTGCGGTTGGGCTAGTCTGTCATTAGTCAGACTTAGTCTGAGTAATCTTGGTTAACCACGTGACCGCGATTTACAAGCAGGACGTGACCATGGTTTAACAATCTAAGCAACACCCGGAACAATAACAAAGGCTGACCTTCGCAAATCATACGGTCAAGGACGGGCAATCGAACCTATAAATGCTGGTAGCTAACTGCCTCAGGTTTATCCAGCATTTCAATTTCTCCCACCGCATCTACCTTTTATAGGCTCTTAAATGACCAAAACACTGTATACGTTCGGCAACTCTGTCTGGTCTGCCGTCGCTGAGCTCGCCGCGTAAGTTTCCCTGCCCCTTCTGCATCTTAGATTTTAATGTCCCTTTAGAGCCGAGCTCGGCTACAAAGACGGTGAGATCACAATCAGAATCATCAACGTCGTCGAGGGCGAGAACTTTGCTCCAGCCTTCCTCAAGCTGGTACGTCGCCCCGAAAAATCTAAATATTTATCTCACCTCGAGAAGAACTCGAATGGCACAATCCCGACACTGGAGTCTGACGGTAAAGTCTACACCTCCACCGCGGAGGTCGTTGCCTGCCTGGTCAAAGATGCGCCGGTCAAGGTGAAGACGGGAACAGCGATAATCGAGACCATCCACGAAGACAAGTACGACCCGAACTTTGCCCTCTTCCTCGCGGTATGGACGCCGGTTGATGTATCCGGACTAGCACTGATCATCCGATTAGCGCAATAACGCCGAATTGAGCGCGAAAGGGACCGCCTTGAGGGGAACGTTTGCCGCCTTGCCGGCAACGTTCCTCTCTAATCGTGAGTTACTGTTTCAGACTGTATTCACATACTCGGGGCACTCATCCCATTTTCCCAGGCCAGTCGGCGTTAGAGAAGTACGCGCATTCACCAGATTCAGACGCGGCACCGTACAGAACCTTCTACGAAGGCAAACTGGCTGAGAACACAGGTACGCGGCGCGTTACCAAGATATTATAACGTCCTAAATGCGATTAGGTATGCTCGCCCTCTTTGCCGGCAAGGCACCCGCAGACCAGGAGGCCGACTACTTCGCCAAGTCGCAAGCCCACTTCGAAGCGGTGAAGACGGCGGTGTTCGAAGTCTTCCCCGCTTTCCTTCCTGCCAGCGGGTTCATTGGCGGCGCGACGCCGGGCGAGGACGATTTCCACGTGGGCGCGTGGTTTACGAGAATCGCGGCGATCTTCGGCGCCACGACAGCGGCCGATGGGTTGGCGGCGTTCGAGGCGGCGTACGGTGTGCCGGTGCCAGCAAAGGTCGCTGCATACTGGGGTGCGTGGGCAGCAAGGCCCAGCTGGACCAAAGTCTATGCCGCGCGGCTCCATTAGATGAAACTCGTGTGCTGTTCCCATTCCCGACGTCAGAATCATATTGCCATTCCGAATCTTTGGGGAGCGCTCAGGAGATGGAAATCATAAGCGTTACAAGCCATCGTGAATCTGGAAAGTTCGCGAGGACAAAAAGTAACTGCCGACCTGATTCCAAGCGTTATCGAAACAGCGAAGTGTCTGGTGTTGCAGTAAACATTTCAAGAATAACAGCTCGGAGAGAAAAACTTATAAACTATCCATATGGGGTACGTACCCTCAGAAAGTACAGTGGCATCATCAAAGCCGCGAAACATCTCGTTCGGCTGTAACAATAGCTTCAGCGACGTAAAAGAGTGGAGGGAATGTATTGCCTCAAAATCCAGCGGAGAAATATCCTTGGAGATGAATCAACCCTTGTGGGCCCCTATCAATTTCAACCACAACCAGCAATCGTGCCGACACGGCTTCTCCCACAGTCGGTATGTCCCGAAATCTTGAAACCAGGGGGACACAATTTCTGGCCGAGAACAAACGGTTCTCTGTCTATGGCAACACCCAATGCCCTCAGGGAACTATTATCGCAGAAATTGGCTGACACGGGAGGCCGGAAATCTTGCCGGGATGCCGTCGTTAAACATCAGCTTCGGTGGGCAAGCAATGGGCAAGACTCTTCCACTGAAAACGCCTGGTTCGGCCAATTTGAGACTTCGGAAATATTCCTTTGAGTCCCTGGAGGACTCGTATTTTCGACGGAACCTTGATTTTTTGCCTGATTTAGTTTCCAACCTTGAATCTTGATCGAGTTTGCTCGACATTGGAAGTGTTGACACATGACGTCTCCTTCTACTTCTTCCTCATCAGCCACCACACCGGAGCGACCTGAGACCTGAGTCGACCACAGCGCAATGCATTCCAGCCTCAGAATCTCGGAACTCCTTGAGAGGATCTTCTCTCACTTTGACCACCGACTCGCCACGGATAACGGAACCCTGGCTGCTCTCGCGAGGACCTGCACAGCATTTCATGATATCGCGGTGGACACTCTATGGAGGCATCAAGACACGATTATCAACCTCATTAGCTGCATGCCTGGTGATCTCTGGGAAACTGTAGCCGAAGACGGATGGAGCGGGCGGAAAATGGTGGTGAGAAGACATTTCGTGGTTGTAGTTCATGCGTTTTCTGACGTTACCGGTTCAAGCGTCTGGGCCGCCCAATCATCGTGTCCGACTGGGACCGCCTCCTGAAATACTCGAGCCGGGTCCGGTCACTGACATGCACGGGCTCATCCTTCCAACCCGACTTATCTGAAATTTTCGATGCCATCCATCTCCATTTCCCGGAGAATATTTAATCCCCAACCTGGAAGTCCTTGAATGGATTGACCACGGCAGAGCTACCGCCGGCCGCATTATCTGTTTCTCGGGCCACGAATTTCGGCGATCGATCTGGTTCGCTGCGAGGCACGAGAGCAGGCACATGTCCTCTCCGTCTTGGGGCGCAGATGTCCGGCCCTCCGCGCCGCAACTCTAAGAATGGAGGTGACCCTAGATTCTCAAAACCATGTGTCGCCATTCATCCGCGCGCTCACTCAACTGCAGTCTCTGGACGTCGATTCTCTCGATGTCGCAGCATTAGTCCATCTTGGACGTCTTCGCACCCTCGAAGTCCTGAGTTTCACCCTCCCTGCGTCGATATCCTTTCCGCCGGCATCAGACGGGATGCTGTTTGGCCGCCTCCAATCGACGAAGATCAAAGTCCTGGGCGGCCCCATAAATACGCTCTCGGCATTCGTCCGCACCTGGGCTAATCCCCCGTACGCAGTCTGAAGGCCGATATCGAGGGCCCGCGACACCGGAAGCCATGGAGGAATTTTACCATGCCCTCAGCGAGCATTGCGCGCCCAGCTCCCTCGAAGTGCTGAGACTGTATACCGGCGGACCGCCGGCGCCCAGATTCGTGCACCCCGGGGTCTGTTCCGGCATCTGTGCTGCTTCGGCAACCTTGCGGTGCTTTGGATCTACGTACCCGCCGGGTACGAGATGGACGATGCGATCATATTCGACATGGCACGCGCCTGGCCCCACATCGAAAACATCCGTCTTCGCGCGCTTGCGCATGAGCATTCCCCATCCCGCGGGGCACACTCCGCGGCCTGTACGCCTTCGCCGAGCACTGCCCGCGCCTTCACACCCTCGAAATGGGCGTCCACGCATCGAGCGTCGCGGAGTTGATGATGGCGCCGGCACGGGACGCCAGGTGCGCCAGCGGAGCCTCGTGTCCCTCGTTGTGCACCGGTCCCCAATCTCCGACGCACCGGCTGTGGCGCAATTTCTGTCCTCCATCTTCCCGAACTTGACGGGAGTCGCATTCGATTCCGTCGGCACGGGGTCCGGGACATCCTCGCCCGTGACTATCATCAGCAGTGGAAGCAGGTCAACACCATGCTGGGAGAAGTAGGTGAAGAAGAGTAGGATGGCATCGCCGTATATTTTGCGGCGAATCGAAGAATAACTTCAAAGGAGGCCACTTGTTTTATAGCATCAACGATACACTTACTTGCGTCGGTTTCAAATAGGTAGGCTGTGCGGAATCCTAAAGCCAAGCTATCGGTTTATGTGATCTACATTTTAAGCGCAGCGTGCACTCATGATCACACCTCTATCCATAAGTCCCTTCAGCCTGATAATTGAACCATGTTCAAATATGGTCGTATGTAGCGCACTGAAGCATGCTCTTCTGCCACTGTGCGGTTTGCCGCCGGATGGTAATCGGTTCAAGTTGTAGAATCGGTGGATGGACGCGACACGTTCGAGGCGATTCCCGAGGCGGGTGGCTTCATTGGCGAGTGTTGGATGAGGGGCACAGTGCACGCGGGGGTGCAGGCCGCATCGATTTTCCGAAGGAAAGGGAGAGGTAAATAGGCCATGATTTTTCGACGTCGGCAACTGCTGTTGAAACTTCAACTTGAAAGATGTTCAGTAGCAAGGCGTCGGAGAATCAAACGCACATCACCGCATCACAAGCCGACGAGCTGCCGAACCCAGTAGGGAGATTCTTAGTCAGCATTTTTTCTCTTTGCCACTGGCCGATTTTTTAGTTCTTCCATCGCAAATGAAACCAGAATCGACCGAAATGAAAACAGAAGCCGACATAAAAACGGAACCGATGGTCGAAGCCGATCCCATCACCGCTGCCGCAACGGCGCTGGCACTTGCCATGGGCCAAGCTCAGCGTGCTCTCGTCGCTGCACGCACCGACGCCAACCCCGCCAGCATCGCCCTTGCTGCATCCAAAAAGAAGTGCGAACAGCTCAAGGGAAAATCACGGCGCTCGAAAACGCAGCCACGGTGGCTCACCGACTTGTCGGCCAGCGCGACGCACAGCTCGCCGACAAGGCGAGCATGTTGGCGACCTCGCAAAGCGACTGCAAAAGCCTGGAAACTCGGGTGAACGCCCTGAAGCGGGAGGCCGACAGGGCCCGCGAACTCGCAGCTCAGCGCGAGGAGGAACTGAGTACGACGCGGCGCATCATTTCGAGGCGCAGAACGAGTGCACGGCGCTGCGCAGCCAGTTTTCCGCGCTGCAGGACTCGGTGGGGAAGGAGCGCGAGGCGTGGGCGAAGGAGCGGGAGACGCTGCGGACGTCCAAGTCCGGGGAGTTGGAGACCCTCAAAGCGGAACGGGCCCGCCTCGAGATGGACCAGGTGAAGTTTGCCGCGGCGAAGAGCGCCAACTTAACGAGTTTGAAACGTACGCTCGGGGTCATGCAGGCAGAGGTGTCGAAGCAAGAGCGGTCTGCGGCGGGGCCTGCGTCCACGAAGGCGGCCTCGCGCAAGCGCCAGCGGGTCCAGCAGGTGCGTCGTGCCCCCATCGCAGTCATGTTCCTAACTTATACACCGTGAAGGTGCAGCCAGTCCAGGACCCGCGGATGTGTGCATCTCACCGCCTTGCTATATTCCTGATTTCGGCTTGCAGTTTACCTCTGCCCTACGATTCCGACATGTAACTTAATTACTTCCTACCCTCGTACGTCTCCTCTTTTCGGTTTCGATATCCTCCCAACTCCGTACACGCAGGTGCTGCGCCTGCTTTCACCGCACACAGCCAGCTCTCCCCGTTCTTTTTCATTCCATCCCACCGATCTCTCCCTTACCCAAGTTCGTGCAAAACACATTTATTCCTTGCCTCTAGTGCGGCTTGCACACGGTTCCGATTCTCATGCCTCTCGTATCCGATTATACTGCTAACTGCCTTCTCAGCACACAAATCAAATACCGCTGTATTCCTCGCACAACATTTATTTTGGGCGCACGAGACGCCGCCGATTCGCATCTCGTTGATACCTCTGTACCACCTTTCTTGAATACACCACATTGCCCGGCTGGCCAGGTTTCCGCAGCGCGCGGGCGAACACAATAAGATACCGGTGGAATCACTCCTGGACTCGCCTCCGATGGCGGTTTATCCATCGGGAATTAGGTATCCGTTCTTCGACCCGATTTCCTTCCATTTCTCCGCCTCGAAGAGACTTTCTCGGCAGGCATGCCGCTGCCAGCCGGTGCTACGGGGGAACCAATGTAAAATGAAGGATCTGCATTCAAATCGAAGTAAGGTAGATAAGCAAGCAGCCCATTCAATCCGCCTTCAACCAGGATAAAGTAAGGAAAAGAATAAGTACAGCCTTCGTCAGCATCACTAATTTCCAGCCCTGCGAGAAAGCTTGGGAGTTATCATCGTCCATGCTTGAATACTGGGCTGGATTTTAGAACCTGGTTAGAAGCTCATTCCGGGCGTGAATTATTTGAATACTCACCGGGAAGGTTGCCTATATCCTCGGTAGCAGGATCTCCGCTTTCATCGTTGTCTGATCCTTCCTCGCCCTTGTCGATGCTTCAGAATCGTCCGCACCGGAATGCTCGTCATCCACTTTGTGAACATCAGTACCGACGCAAAGGCCCGCGAATTTTGGCTCACCATGCGCGAATGGAATGTCTGTGTCACTGGAAAGCTGATACAACGGATATTCAAGATGTCTGGCGACGTCCTGGCTGTCCGGATCAAATCCTCTTGCGTGATGTACTTTGCGCAATCCGGCATAGACGCTGGCATCCCACGACCTGCCCCTAACGGTCATTTCCATCCCGATAGCGGGAAACCCCAGTGTGTTCGCCTCCTCCGAGCTGAGGCGGACAGCCCCGGAGGGATCGAATGACCAGTACCCTGGGCAGCCTGATCGGAATAAACCTGAACCTGGCCCAGTTTGAAACTCTTCTATGGGACGGAGAAACAGATATCCATCGGGGGGATCTGCGGAGTCCAAGAGATTGAAAGATTAAAGGAGATGTGATGAACCAGTGCTGTTGTCCCGGCTGAGCGAAAGAAGAATGGATTTATGGTCGGACGTACCATAGTCCTCGTAATTCGACTCGACCTGGAGGCGAGTGAAAATGTGGTTCGCTTGGCCGAGCCAGGAAGTCTCGTGCATGTACACCATACTAAAAATCTTGCTACTAGCCATGTCGCAGGCGTTGTACCTGGAGATTCAACACGGGAAAGGATAATCACTCAATAAAAAGACATACCGAGTCCAGCCATTTATTATTGTGCTTTCATCGTAGGTCCATCAGTACAGGATCCTATCCTCGCACCAACCCTGAACACAATCTCCGGTGGATTAACTAGAAGGGCGACCTCCGACGATTCTTCCAGTTTCGAGGGCTTGAAGGAGAAAATCGTACTGCGCCCATCTGCACTGTTGCCCGCGCGGAAGGCAGGAAATCAAGCGAGTGTTGTAGAAAGAAGAAACAAATAGAGTGATAATTCTTCAATCTGAAAGAATTAATGACGATGGTCTCCGGAACCGGTCCGTTGACAGTCAAGATGCTTTCAGGCACTGGTACTTCGCTGGACACTTCGTCCACTAGATATCCGGAATCGGTACCGAAGGAGTTGAAGGCGTTAGGCAAAATGTCCACGCAGAGATTACCAGTGGAACGACGGATAAAGTGCGAACACCTTCGGGAGATCTAGGATGTTTCATCACGAAATAATATCAAGGTCACCCTGTTGAAGGCTCACCAGCGATGTTTTGAATGCCAGCCTTAAATAATCGTCCGCTTTCTGTACCAGAGTCAGTGTGCAGTTACTCGGGTTCGGCTGATTTACCCAGAACTCTGCGTTCTGTAGTGCAGTGCCGACTCAATAGGGAAGCTCGAAAAGGAAAAGTATACACTTACACAGTAGCCAAATATATACACGGTGGTGAAATGCGAGTGACGATAGAGATCCTGAAAATCTTGACGAGGTATCAGATCTGATCCAAGTCTGAACTCAGCGGGTTCATATTAGGGATGATGGGACCAAACCGTCATGGAAAATGGTGGCATGTATCCCACAAGAGCTCGCTGCCCCATAAATTTGGACGAAATTAGGATGCCTGAATCGATCGATCATTATAATCGCCAGCAGCCACGTCTGTGAACTAACCGAATACTGCAAATCTTCGAGATGTCCTCCGACCAGTCCTATGCCTGAGATGTAGATGATTTTCGGAAGAAAATGACCAAACTCCCACCTCCTCCGCGTTGTGCCCTTGGTATACCGCCACAGTCATATTCGATTGTCGGCCATCAATCCTGGCAGAGTACATCCGCCGTACACACCTCGTCCAACTCGGAAATCGACCATACCGGTGAAGGGGTCCAATCGTATTTCCTTTCGCAGATCGATGTCTCCCATCGGGATCATGCGAAAATCTGCCATGGCGGAACGTAAATTTCAAGTATTACAACACCCAAAAAATTACCGGGAGGAAGAGTGGGGGCGTTCTGATGAATGTTTGTAAAATTGCTCGTGAACACGCCTCCTTCTACGAGCAGTTGCTGCGAGCTGGGGAAAAAGGCGCCGGCATACCTGGATTAAGCGCCATGAGATATCGCCCACTTGCGCGTGGTCAGGCGGAGAACACTCACGGCGCAGAGCCCCCACCTTCTACGCTTATTTTCGATTCTTCGTCGAGGTAGGGTTCGGCATCCATGGATGAAGAGCAGAAGAGAAGTTAAGCGCCGAAGTGTCAAAGGGTTCTAAATTTAAACAAGCGCAAGTCACAGGTTGGACATTCTGACAAATCGCACATCAAATTGCCATATATGGCAGCCCGGCGAACGCCGGAGGGTTTCTTCCACACGCCTCAGATCCCCTCATCTCACAAGCATTCTCCCTCGAGCAGGGCGCTGCGCGGACGCAAGTCGCGCAGTGGAAAATACCTCCCCGTGTGTGATCGGAGCCGAGGGCCAGGTCGACCAGGCTCAGGCTTGCGGAATTTGGGGCCTGGGTAGGCTCTCCCCTGTTCGACATCCAACACTGATCTGGAGCGGCCTAGATCGATTCCACCCCCGGCGTCAATTCCATGCCAATTCGTCTACAGATTGTCCCGGCACGCAAGTAAGGTTCCTCTTGGGTTGCTGCAGTTTCATTTCATTCATTCTCAACGTCCAACCTCACAGATGAGCAACTAATTTGGGTGTTCTTGTGCACACAATCTTCGACCATTTCGCGGTAAGACATAGGAGCGCGGATGCACGCGGGAACAGCATTTGGGACCGCGGAAACAATCAGAGACCTGGTGTCCCACCGATCACACCCGAGACGCGCACTGCCCTGCTGATGGGTATAAAAGGTGGGCGTTTAGCTGGGTAGTCTTCATCCGAATTCGCCAACTCGACTAAACTCAACTCAACATCAACTACCCGCATCAACTACCCGCAGCACGATGAGCACTTCGAGCGCCCCTCCGCGCCTGCCAAAGTCGGAATCACAGGAAGCAAAGTACGTCCTCCCTCCTTTCTATTTATGCGCACTCTAACATCGCTCCGCAGATGACGATACTCACCACCGCCATTCCTCGCGACCCGTTCGTCTCGGATGATCCCGGGGCGTGTTTCCGCCGGCGCGTCGACCTCCCCGTCCATTTCCAGGGTTCCGTACGTGCCCTTTCTTCTTCCGTTAACACGCATTCACGCGATCCGGCTTCGCAGGGCACCATTCTGACCACCGTGGTCCCGGACGACCTCTTTGTCTCCGACATCCCCGCGGCCGAGGCCGGAGACGCTCCCCTCGTACTTCCGCAGGCGTTTCGTCCTACCGGAGGAGCGTGAGGGTCAGTCTCCCTTCCCTTTTCTCGTATTCCGCGTTGCTCATCGTCAATGTTATTGCCCCAGCTCCAGAGCAAACCTCCGCGACTGGAAGAGGATCCTGCGTCGCGGCCGCATCCGTTGGTACTGGTTCGCCCAAGCCGTTGCGGAGGAAGAGCGCTGGCGCCCGCGTGTTGAGCGGGCTGCTGTACGTCTACAACTGGGATTCCTTCCCCGCATCTGTAGCTGCTCCGTGACAGAATATCCTCCGTCATCCTTCATTTCCCTTTTGATAACAATCTGTTCAACCATGTAACATTATACATTCTCGTTTTCCTCCAATTCATTTTTTTGTTGAAACATCCATTGCGCACATATCTGTTGAAGATTTCACCTCGTGGTTTAGGTTCGGTTGACTGAAGTCGGCGCGGCTGGAGTTTTCTCCTGCTTTGTCTGCTAGCGCCAGCCTCATACATGTGCCTGTATATCCAGGAGTAATTCAATTTCAAGGCTCGGTAGCGCTCAGCCGCGTCCGGTCCTCTTGCAAAGTTCCTCGTTCAATTGACAGCGGAAGGCGCTCTTTCGACTCGAGCCATTACTCCCGCTCTTTGGTTTATGTTTTGCCTGCCTGAAAAGTTCAAACACCGGGCTCTTCCCACTGCATATCGTGGTTCGGTACAGAGGTCTCGAAGGCTTGGGCAAGGCTTGGGGCTCGGAATTTGACTACATGTGGGGAAAGATGCTAATTCAATCAATGTCGGTGGTCGAGGTTAAGCGATGTCTCCCTCCTCTATTATTATTTCCTGCGGTTCCTCCCAAATTGCCGCTACAACAATGGGCAGTAGCATATACGATGGAAATTCGAAGGGCTGGTAGCGCTTGGAGCGCGTCTGTTTCACGAACAAGGACCAAATAGTTAGTACATGATGTGAAGCCGTAGTACAGATATTATGAAAAAATGTTTTTACTCCTTCTCCCATTTCCCAAATTGTGAGTGGAATAAGGAGGAAGGTGCCGGGCGGAATGATATACGATTTGAATCATTTGATGGCCGGGATGCCGAGGTCAGGCTTGGTTTTCCTGCCGTCACCGTCATGCAGTGTGGGAGGCGCAGAGTCTTGACTGCGCGATAGACCACGGTCAGTATTTCCTCTCAATAACTCCACATCTGCCAATGAAAGGCTGGGCGTACGCGGACTCGGAACTCTCGAAGCGGTTGACAAGCGGCCACGTATTCTTCAGGCATTTTATCCTCCTACAAGGTCAACGCGGCGGCCCTCCTTCGGGCTGTACCAAGAGTCTGTGGGTCCAATGCGCCGACAAACACTGTGCCTTTCATTTAAATTTCATCCGCGCTTAACGACGTCCCTTCCTTCGTAATTCCCCGGCCTGAAGCGGGATTTCACCTCACATCTGGACGAACAAGACTTTCGGCGTGGCCAGTTCCGCGCATCTACTCTGCGCGGGCGTTCACTGTGGCGCGATATTGTTTTTGTCGCTAGCACTGGTCGTTAGCAAAACCGGAGGGGCGGTTTTCATTCTCGCTAGTATTGAGGGACAGCGAGAAACGCACCCGCTTTCGAAGGAACCCGACGGTTCCCTGAATCTTCCGAAATCAAGGCGGAGCCACGGCGCGAAAGCTAGTATCACCGTGTGCATCAGGCCCCGAATCCCGAAGAGGTGCGTCAAGTACTCCTTACTTGGATTTCGCGTGATTGTTTCCGTCCGGTCTCCGCTTCGCAGCCTGTTTTTTGCATGATGAAATGCAAGCGCACGATTTCCTTTTCCCAGGCGCCCCCCGGCAATTCAAACCCTTTCGTTCTCACGTTACCAACTCTGGGCGCACCACCGCGGCTTGCCACCATTTATTCATTCCACCAGCCACACTCGGAAATAATCACGCTAAAACTGAAGACCTCAGCCGCGGCAGCTAACTAGGGCGTAACGTCCTGAGCCCAAACAGGAACTAAGTATCGGGAAGCCCCCACCACGTGCCTGTTTTTCGGTCCGGTCCACGAAGGCTTCGATTTCGCCGAGGGACCAACGACGCCTCGCCGCAACCTCGCCGCTTCATGAGAAGCCTATACAAGTGCGGAGCCCATTCACCACTTCTTCCCCAACGCGCACCCTCAGATCTGGCTTTCGCAATGCCCGCCGACATCGTCGACGAAGAAATAGCCATGCTTTTGATTCCGGGCAGCAAGAAGGCACAGGGGACGCCGCTGCCAAAGCTCCAGCTTTCTATTATAATGCTGATTCAGATCTGCGAGCCATTGGCTAGCCAGTCTATATCTCCTTACATCAACCAGGTGAGCGATTTGAATCATGGGAAAATTGGGCCTCACTTCGTGCAGCTTGTCAGCGAGCTAGAGATAACGGGCGGCGACGAGAAAAAGGTGAGTCGAATCGGCGGCTCTGAATGTAGCTCATTCTTCGCCCGTTGCAGCTCGGATATTACGTGTGTGTACAATGGAATGTGTGGTGTATTCCTGTCGTTGACCAATAATGCATGTATTTTAGTGGTGTGGTGAGCAGTGCTCTCTAGGTTTACTGAAAGTCGATGATTTTTCCGGGGCTTCTGCGTAGATCGTTGAGTACAATAGGACTCTTTCTGGCCCAAACTAACTACAACTTTGCATATCCTAGCAATCGTTATTCTTTCTCGCAGAAGCTCTGACCGTCCTCCAATGGAGTCGGGCGTCAGACAGGATAGGAAGGAAGCCTATCCTCTTGATTGGGCTCTTCGGAGTAGGCATTTCGATCCTTTGCTTTGGATTGTCGCGTACATTTTGGACGTTGGTCGTCAGGTCGGTGTTTTCTTGTTCCGCTGGATTTCTACCTTTTCTACCCTGACCCGATAGTCGCTGTCTGTGCGGGCTGCTGAATGGAAACCTCGGTTAGTTCAATTTTCGGCCCACATAATTTGACTGAGGTTCATCCCAGGCGTCATGAAGAGCGTGATGGGGTGAGCCATCGCCATGATATATATTGTGTCCAGCCTTCGTGACCGCAGCCGCAGCGACTTGACGGATCGCACAAATCGCGCGGAAGGATTCGCTTATCTACCGAGTGCGTTATTGATCCTGCTTGAGATTTTTGAATTTAACTTGGGCTTTGAAGTCGTTTCGGCGATTGGCGTAAGTAATCCCCATGATATGTTTTTTGTTCCGCCCTTGTGACACGTCGTCAGGTATCTCTAGGTCCGTTAATCGGAGGCTCTCTCGCACGGCCGAACGACCATTTCCCAATCCTATTTTCTGGAACCTTTTGGAAGAGTATCCGTATTTCCTTCCTTGCGTCGTGACGGGAACCTTTGTGTTCCTGTCATGCTTCGTTGTGCTTGCTTTTTTTAAAGAGGAATGTTCACTGATATATCACCTACCTTTGAATTCTGACCTTCCTATTTCTACAGACGGTTCCCTGGAAGAATCGGTCGCCTCAGGCTTTCGCCGACGGTGGAGACACAGAGCTTCTAAGCGCGGAAAGTCCACTTACAAGCTTGACGGGCCCCTTCCACTCCGGAAACTCCTCATCTTCCCCGTCGTCATATCGGTCTCCAATTATGTTGCCCTGGCATTCCTCGACATCACCCTGCTTTCGCTTTTGCCCCTCTTTCTGGCTATGCCAATTGAGTTTGGAGGCCTAGGCTTGTCGCCCCCTAAGATCGGGGTCATCATGTCTGCTTATGGCCTTGCTTCCGGCTTACTTCAGGTCTTCTTATTTGCGCGGTTGGTTCGCCACTTCGGGGAGAAGCGTGTATTCATCAACGGAATGATTTCATGTCTGCCAGTATTCGGCCTCTTTCCGATAATGAGCATGATCGCTCAACGGTCTGGCCTGACCTTTGTGATCTGGATCCTGGTCGGATGTGTCCTTGCCCTCGGTGCCCTACTGGACACCTCATACGGTCTGTTCCTTCAATTATATCCAAGCCTTGTGCCATTAACGACCATCCCCATTCCAGGCGCCATTTTCATGTTGGTTACCGCATCTGCGCCTAAAAGCAGCAGGGGAACTGTGAACGGCTTGTCGCAGACATCGGTCGCCTTGGCCAGAGCGATTGGACCGGCGATGTCGACCTCCCTCTTTTCGCTGTCTGTCCAGCACCATCTCTTGGGGGGGTATATGGTTTACCTCGTCTACTTTTTGCTCTCTATCCTTGCTTTATACTGGCGGCACGCCTGCCGGACGAGGTATGGGATGAGGTTGATTGAATAAATTACCCGGGATGTAGGGAGAAGATGGAATTGGCACACGGGATGTACCGGAATGGACGGTGGCTTTTACTGGAAATCCAAATGTTACCCACAGATACGACGGGTACAACTGCGCAGCGTTGGATCACATGGAATCCTCTGTATTTTTTCTCTGGGACGAGTGGTATGTAATCTTCGGGTTTCTCGGGCATGAGCTCGCTGTGCCGCTCCTCATTTAATACGCCTTTTCGCGCCCAGAGCTGTTCGGCCCCGACGCGCTAGCGCAATAATCAAGTCTGGATATTGGCAGTGACGTGCAGATGGGCCGAACGGTACCCGAATACGAAGTCGGGCACGACGAACTCCGAGTCCTCCCACCAGCATGTCGACTGGAAGATCCAATGAAGTCCAGCCCCTCCTTGGGGGACATGGGCGTTTTGAGGATGTGCCGGTGACCCCACTTCCCAAAGCCCAGTTGACAGCGCTCTGCATATCGAGACTATCGGATATCATTGCACACACGCAGATATTCCCGTATATCAACGAGTTAATGACGGTCCTCCACGTCACGGATGATCCATCCAACATTGGCACTTATAGCGGGCTTGCGGTATGTCTCTCTCTAGTTCCATTGGAATCCCAGTTCGTTATGCCATCCTGCAGGAATCAGTGTCGGCGATCGGGCAAATTATCACCATTTTCCATTGGGAAAGGCTTTCGTGTAAGCGCCCATTTACACCAGTCCCCTCGATTGAGAAAATTGAGCCAGATGTCTTCGGTCGCCGACCAATCCTTTTGGTCGGGGCTCTGGGCGTCACCGTGGTTTCGTTGCTTTTCGGGCTTTGTCGGACCTTTGTCCAAGTCGTGATTCTGCGGGCTATCAGTGCGCCCACCTGTTATGTTTCTTGAATTTTCCCCTGAACCAATCGAAGGTGGAGTGCTGTCCGGAAATGTCGCCGTATACCAAGTTGTCCTCGGAGAGATCACGGATTTCAGCAATACTCCTGCTGCGTACCCACTATTCGGATGCATCTACCCGTTGGGCAGCACCATCGGTCCTCTGATCGGTGGTTTCTTCTCCAATGTGTCCTTCGGCTACAGCTTCTTGGAGTCATACCCGTACTTCCTACCTGGCTTCATTTGTGCATGCTTTTCAATGCTCGGGTTTGTCCTCATATATTGCTTCCTCGAAGAAGTACGTCTTCGCTGCGACTCAAAGACAGCCACATGACTGTTCTTCCTCCTAGACTCTCCCACGAGATCGTACAAACCTTCTTTCCACTGGAGATGACCCCTCCATCGAAGGCTCGATTCGAACAGAAAGAGCATTCTTGAGCTTCTGTCAATTCCCGGCATACGTGCGCTTACTTGCTCAACATTTCTGCTGGATTTCAGAGCGCCGCACACACCGTCGTGTTCGTCCTCCTGTGCTCCACGCCCATTGAAAATGGCGGACTGTCATTTTCAGTGCGTCGGCGATGGCATCTTTCGCACAAACAACGCTGTTTAACCCGTTTTCTAGGCCACGGAGATCGGCTGCACTCTAGCCTATCGTCCGCGATACTCGCCCTATTCCAGGTCTTCTTGATGTCAACTCTCTTGCGCACGTTTGGCGTTCCTCGAATTTATATAGGCTGTATGGGCGCGTGGCCGATTTCGTTCGCGCTTCTTCCAGTTTCAACCGTATAGCGCGCCTGGGCCTCGATGCAGACACAGCCCACCCAGAAGTCAAGAATAAAATCGCTCTCTGGATTGCTATTGCAGCCATTCAGTTATTTTCGCGAGTAGGCTCACTGGGCTTTTCGTCCGTTTTCTTCTTCTCACTTACCACTGAATTGCCCATGCTAATCCGGGGACAGAGCCAACGTAATATTGGTCCGGAGCAACTCTCCCAGTACTTCGGATCTCGGAGCAGCTAATAGTCTCAATATTATTGCCATGGCTCTGGCGCGATGCGTCAGTCCGAGTTCTGTCAGGTTAGTGCCGCGCGAGTGATCCGCATGGACTTATCAGGCCTTGCCGAATTTTTTAGCATTGTCTTCACATTGTCAGTCAATAATAATCTCCTCTGGGGAAATCTCTGGGTTGTCGGTATGGTCCTCATTTCTGCCTTGGGATACTTCATTTCCCTGAGGGTGGAGGATCCGGGAGCAGACGCCGAGTGATCGACATGATACCAGATGTCTTTCGAATCAATTCAACTCTTCTATCCTCTCCCACATCTCTCTCTGGTGTTGAACTGAGGTCACAGCACAAGGTGAGTCGCTGGGAACTGTATTCGGCGCGCGAGGACACGAGCGTGGGGGGTACAGGAAGACTATTGATACGAAGTACAAACACGGTAGATATATGATTACGGATAGGGGGGTTGATAAGGCAACTGATGCGAGCGGCGCGTCGCGGTCTCTATTTCAACATCTGGATGATACGTGCATGAATCCTGACGGAATTTGACTGCATTTCCCATCCTTCTCCGTACCATGAGTGACCATAAGTCAAGTTTTTGCCAATCAAGAGCCAATCAAAGCTAGCTCAACATTGGAACACGAACCACGTGATAACGGGACAACCGGGCCGGTTGTCAAAGGAGAAAGTGAAACATTGTCAAACAACACGCGGCGGCAATCTTTTCTACAGAAACCAAATGGACAACGTCCTCAGCCAACACCCCGAGCTTGCGCCAGACGTCTTCAAGACCCTTTCCGATGCCCTCACCTCGGCCAAGCAAAACATCCGTCATTTGGAGCGCAGGCTGAAAGAAAAGGTGCGTGCTGCCCCTGTTGCGTATGCGCGTCCGCTGAGAGCTTTTGTGCCTCCAGGCCGATGCGGAATCATCTCGGGCGGCGCAGACGACCATCGGCAGCGTAATAAATATATTTTTAGGCTTTTCGGTCCGCGCTAACGAATCCGAAGGCGGCAACACATACCGACGTCGAATTCGCGGCACTCCAGGCCTCGTACGAGCGTGAACGGGACAGTGGGCGGGAAATACGTGCTGTATAATCATTTCCACCCGTTCATGCTATGTCTGACGCCTTCTAGACACTCGAAGATCGGTACATCGAACTAAGAACGAGGGAAGCCGCCGTGGAGGAGGGGCGACGCATCATGGACGACAAGATGGAGGGCTACAGGCAGAGAACGGAGGTACGTGGCTGGCCTTCAGTCTTTCGATCGATAGATTGTTTAACATAGCGCACAGGCGCTAGTCCTGGAGGCCACGGACAAGGCGAGTGCTCTTCAGGCGCAGCTTGCTGCATCGATCGTAGAGACGAAAGCTCTACAGCATGTAGAAGGAATCCATCCATTCGCCGATTTCCACCATTGACCTTGCCTTTTAGGCTTTCGACTCTAGCAAGCTGGATGCCTCAGCTAGAGAGGACGCCTGGGCTGCACTTTCTGCGGTTCAAGAAGAGGTGCCCTCGAAGTGATCACATCCGGTGGCTCGCTGATTGCCATTCTAGAACTTGCGTGCATCGCAAAAGCAAGCGGCCGCCGCCGACGCCGCGCGCTCCCACGAGCTTGATCAGCGGCGTAAATTGCAATCCGTACGTCCGTTGGCAACCCCCCCCAAATTCTCTGATTTTCTTTGACACAACGCTAGGCCCTCAAAGAAACTCGGGTGTCTCTCGCCTCTAAAACCGCCGAATTCAAGGCACACTCTGATGCGAACGAGGGCGCGCTGCGGACCTTGCGCACGGTTAATAGCTTCCTCGTCCATACTTGAACTATAAGCTCAACCGCCGTGCAGAAACTCGACGCTGCGGATGCCCACACGGCGACCGTGCATGCCGCCCATGCGCGGCTTGAGAATGAAGTGCGGGATTCTAGGGCCCGGCAGGCAGCGGGGGAGCATGTGCGCATTTTTTCCTCCGTATTTGGCACCCCTCACTATACTTTCGTTTCCGCAGGGGATTCGGGATTTGAATGCGATCCGCGTACGCTTGGAGAACGCGAGTGTTACGAATGTTGCCTACGCCCGGGGCTAAAGAAATATTTTTCTAGGCCTTAAACGCTAAGGACGCAGAGTTGGTCGCGCTTCAAAACGAGAACACACGGATGAACGCCGCCTCCGTCGCCGCCCAGGGACAGATGCAGATCCACGCGAACACCATGCAGGCCGCACTAGCGCGCCTCGAGAGCGAAGTGCGGGTCTTGTGCACCGGGAAGGCGGAAGCCGAACAGGTAATCGTGCGTCCACCTCGTACTGCGACTCACTGTTTTCGTTTTTCTTTTACAGAACAGCGCGGACCTACGCGGGCTCTGCTTGGCCATGGAAGACGTGCGTCACGTCCAAGAACCTGCAACACAAGCTTATAATGTTGATACAGAATTTGAGCGCAATGAAGGCAGACCTGGCGGCGCTACGGGAGGAGAACGCACACCTCGAGGAGCTACGCGCGGCTGCTGCCGCGGAGCAGGCCCGGATAGAACGGGGGGAGGAGGTGGTGCACGCAAGCTCGCCGTGTTGCGGGAGAAGGCGGTGACCTTGGAAGAGGTTGGTTTGGCACAATCCGGATGTCGTGATGCTGATATATTTCGACGCCCAGGACAACTGTGCGCTCCTCGAGGCGCGACATACCCACGACCGGGAGCGTGCGGCGCTGACGGAGACCGTCACCGCGATGGAGGGTGAGCTCGAGGAGCTTCGGGCGGAGCACGATGCGAGCGTTGTTGAGCTCGAGGAGGTGCGCCGTCCCTTTGCTCTCTGATCATCGAAAACCTGATACCCTCGCAACCAGCTGCGCCTAACCGCGTCCGCCGTGGGGCCGCGACACCGACATCGCGAAGCTGAAGGATACCCTGAAGAACCGCATGATACAGATCTCCGAGTACAAAACAGTATGTTGGGAGCGCTGAAAATGTCCGCACATTCTGACGCCCCGGCCAGCGAATCATAGCACGGGATCAGAACGCGGTGAAGGTCAAGCATGAGGTACGCTTCCTTCATTATAAATACTCCCTGTTTCCAACTATCGTTTCCGTTCATAGTTGAAAACCGAGCGGGCGCGGTACTCTGAGTTGGAAACGGTGCAGCTCAGTTTTGGTGTCGCCTCTGCGTGATTAACCAGGACAAACCCAGGTACACGCGAGGCTGCAACACGATCACGAGATGCAGGATGAAGTACGTGCCCCGCGTTACTCGTGTACGTCGCTCACCTCCCGCAGGAGCTGAAGCACGCTGCGGAATACTGCATAATCTGCAGGCGACGAACAAGAACCTGCGCGCCAGCGTCCTCAACGCGGGCGTCCAAGCCAAACAGGTATGTATCTGGCGACTGCTGTGGTGGGGCCCGACAACGTGCTGAATGTTCTCCAGGAGCTGCAGAAGGCCGCGGAGGACGAACGCAAGCGGCTGGACGACACACTATGGGAAAACGACCGACTGCGCAAGGTGCGGGGTCGCTCGCTGATATCCCTGCTTCGTCGCTGATTGTAATGGCACAGGAGCGCAACTCGCTGCTCGTGCGGTTGGAGGCTGCGGCGGTGAGTTGTACTTAAACGCTGGCTGGTAATAATTTTGGTTGACATTCGAACTTAGCCGATTATAGACAGAATCGAAGGGTCCAGTCCCTTTGGGGTGCGCGGATTCTCTTTGGTGTGAGATATGCTGCTGACATTACGAATAGTATGGCCGCGCGGATCTGAGTCCTCGGAACAGGTATGGCATGTCGATAAAGCCAGGTCGTTCCGATTCTAAATATTTAATTAGTATTCCGGCGAGGAAGATGATGAGGACCAGGTTCGTCGTTGGTTCTAACAATTGCCTCGGCGCGATATCTGACTTGCGCGCAAGACGGAAAGCGGTGACGAGCAATCCGTACGTCGCCTTGGCCTTGGCCTTTTAATCTCGCAATACTGACCAAGCGAAGGAGCCGGATGATGCAGACCCGAGACAAGAACGCCAGCTTTACCGTACCTTTATGAACGCCCTCAGTTCAGCCGTTGATCGACCGTTCAAACTCGGGGCCGAGCCTGTCCAAACCGTTGGCACGAACCCGCTGGAAATATTCAGACACGTACGGTCCCATCCCGCATATCATCGATTGCATGCTCATTTTCTACAGGATTTTCCAACGTCCAGGTCTGTTATGTTCTCCGCTTTATGAAAAGGCTGACTGAACGATATCGCAGGCGAAGTCTGCACTGCCCGAAACGCACCGTCTGGTGCGGCGGAAATCGCGCGCACGCGCTGGTGTTCGCCCCGACCCATCAGTACTGGTTCCCCACAATAAATGGCCCACACATCCAAGATGCTTCCGCTCCTCGGCCAGAAGGTCGACTTTTTCGTGAACCAAGGGACGTCTGTGTACTATGTGGGCACGTACATGGTGCACAGTTTGCGGTCGGTGCATCCGCCAGGTTCGAAGATCGCCTCGGACGTGGTACGTTCATACCTTATATCCTGTCTAGCGACCGTAACAATGCTAATCCGCACGAATGCAGTCTAAGGCAGCGATCCGGCGTGCGGCGGGCCTGAGCCTGCACCCGGCGTCGGAGGGGCCGGTCACTGATTGTTTTCCCGACGGGAGATCAGGACGGAGTGCTTCGGGCTGCAGTGCGTTGGGTTCGACCATTTGCTCTATGACGAACTGTGCCTGCGCTTCAAGAACGGCTGCGCAAGCCAGAAGCGGAAGGCTGCTGAGGATCTGCGGAGCGATGTGCAGACGAAACGAAGGGTATCATAATATTATTGCGGCCGTAAGTATTTGCTGCTTCATTTCGAATTTTAATGTACAATTATATTACACGTCTCCCACTCCCATCCATCCCAGAATCCAGCCAAGAAATCTCCTCATGCGCATATGCCTCCCGCCGAACAAGAAATCCACCTCCCTATATACATCTAAAAGAAATTGTGCCTAGGGTGCCTGGTACGGCACCCCCCGCAGCCATGTGCCGGCGCACAATATGGTACATCTCCGTGTTCTTAGGGATCCGTGCGCCCTTCTTGTCCGCCGAGACGAAGCGGGTAACCAGGGGTTTCTCAGCAAGTTGGTACGACCGAAGAGTGAGCTTTGGGTGGGGATGTACGGCTCGGTTTGATCTGGCGGAGCGTCTTCGTTCGGTGAAGTATCGTCCGAGTCCGATGCTGAGGAAGACGAACGCGAACGCTTCGAGGCGGCCTGCTTGGGTACCGTGGGCTTGGGATTCGGATTCTGAATCCTCCGAGGGTCCTTGCGTAAAGAAATCGCCCAACTTGGGTTTGGTTGGGGCCACAGGCTCTGAATCAGATTCGGAATCCGAGTCTGCATTGTCGACTCCTGACTGGGCTCTGGCGGGGAGGCCTGCCGAGGTCGCGCAGCGGATTCCGACTCCGACGAGTCCTCTCCCTTTTCTTGCGTATTGGCCTGGGGGCGCACAGACTCTTCAGAATCCGACTCCGATTCCGACTCAGACGACTCAAGATTGGCGGGGTGCTGTGTATTCGACGGGAGAGCACGCGCCGCGGACGCACCGGATTCAGAGTCAGAGTCGTCGTCGGACGCGGAGTCGTCTGCGTTGACCGCTGGCTGGGCATCGGCGACTCCGCGTGCAGCGGTGGTCTTGGGCGCGGACGCGGCGGTCTGCGACTCCGATTCCGACGAGTCAGACGAGTCTCCATCTCCAGGGCCGGCGCGCTGCGGCGTGACGGTATTCGGCGGGGGCGCATCGTGATCAGATGTAGGGTCGGAGTCAGAATCAGAGTCCTCAGCGTGGACTGCTGGTGCGTGTTGGAGACTTTCGGAAGGAATTTTTGGGCGCGGACGGAGCGCCCTCCGGCCCCGACGAGTCGAGGAGCCGCCAGAACCGGCCCGTTGCGTCCTGGGCGCGGCATGTTCGCGGTCAGACCCAACCTCGCCGTCGGACTCGTCAGAGTCAGGGATGACGGTCCCCTCTCGTTCCATCGCTGGAGGGCGCTGCCTCCTGGGTTGGAGTGAGGGAGCAATTCCTACTTCGTCAGGGATGGAGGACGGCACGACATCCATATCCATATCCACGGCCATGTCCGTATCGGGCTTGCGTGCGCGCCCGTAGACGCGCCGCGGCGGCGGCACGGGAATGGGGTGGGTACTACTATTAAGAGGACTGGTGGTGGGCTTGGGTTTGGGGGCCGTGTTGCGGGCGCTCGGCTCTTCGGTAGGGTTAGGTGTCAGAGACGAGGGTCCTCGAGGGTCGCTCATCAGCAAGTCAGCGACCTCCTCATCATGCGCATTCGAGTCGTCATTCTCATCCTGCTCGTCTTCGTCGTCCCCCACCTGCTGAAGCCGCAGCCGCTCGTCCGTGAACTGCAGATCATGCGCATTCTCGTCATTCCCATCCTGCTCGTCTTCGTCGTCTCCCACCTGCTGCAGCCGCTTGTCCGTGAGCTTCAGATCCCCCGCGAGCTCCCACGCCGCGTAGACCAGCTCTGGCTCGAGACCGTGCACTGCGCCGAGGTGGTTAACGGCGAGGTTCATGGCGATAAACTGGTCCGCGTCCGTGACGGGGTGCGCCTTCTGCATGAACCGATCATACGGAATGTGAAGCTCGCCGAACGGTCCCGAATCGCCAGTTCTGCAAATTGTTAAGGAATATGACAACGAAGACACGAGACTCGACCCACCGTTCGGGTGTCAGTCGTCGTTTCTTCGCCGCCGGTCCAGCCTCAGATTCCTCAGCGTTCCGTCTGTGCATAGTTAGCAGAAGTCTAGACCCAGCAAACTGCGTACCGATGGGAAGCGGTCCTCCGCTTCCTGGCCTTTGTTTTCTTGTGGGCAAGGGCATCACTACATTCATTATCCCAATAGTCTCTGTAGCGCATGTAGCGCTTCAACCATGAGGTTGCGGTGTGCTTCGCACCCCATGATTTCTAAAAAATCCGCGAACATACAGCGCAGAGCAGACAATGACAATGACAACGAGAACGCACGGCAGCGATGGCACGGAAGGTGAAGATGGTCCCGCGGTCCTCTGGTTCGTACGCGGCCAAGCTCTCGATAAAATGCTCGTCTTCAGATTCCGTGAATTCCTGGCGAGGGCGCTTCCTGGGAGTGGCACTGCGGTCAAAATGGATCGAAATTTGAGAGGAATACGAGCACCTCCGAGGTTTCGCGGGGGGAGGAGCGACCGGCGCAGGCCGGGGCCTCATGTAGGCCGACTGTTCAAACGATGCAAGGTGCGATTGTGGTGCAGTGGTTGATGCCAACCAATAAGGAGCCACGTGATCCGCCGCGTCGGTTATCATCACAAAGCAACACCAAATACTATTTCGGTATTGGATTTACTAGCTGTTCGAAAGACGCGACACGAACCCTTCAACCTTGCACGATTCATCCAAGCACTACTTCTCTCTATAAATTCGAGTACTCGAGACAACACTTTTGGGGCAGTCATCGGAGCTGCAGGCAGGACGCAAAGAGAGCCCGATAGCTATAACCCTACTAGTAACTCTAGATGTCGAAATGGTTTGCTTAGCTGTTTCGAGCATCTAAAAGGGGTGCCGAACGCGCAAAAGACCTCACACACCCCTTCCTCTGGATGAACCTTGGATGCCTGGCCAAAGAGCATCCTTGAGCATCAGAAAGGAAAAATGGTCCAACTGCCAGGCCTCATTCTCGATCCTGAATTCATGCCAAATGGAACGCGAAAAATAATTGAATGGATGAGAGTATACATGCCATGTACATATCACATATAGCGCCTCCGAATTTTGTCATAGAATAAATACGCCGAGTCGGACCAAAAGACCCAGACTGTTCATCGCCGCAGAAGCAGCGCCGAGGTCGCCAGGATGCCCACCAGGCCGCCCAGCACGCCCAACACAGTCCAGCGCGTGTAATCCGCGAACCGCACCGCGGACCCGTTCACGCCGAAGACCGAGTACAGGACGACGCCCGCGACGAGCGCGAGCAGCGCGTAGATAAGGAACACCAGCGGCAGCGACATGACGACGCTCCGCGTCTACAAGCCACGCACAGGCGGTCAGCAACACGCGCGCGCGGAGCCGGACGCACGCACCGAGATGAGCATCAGGCCCTCCCGCCCCAGCGCGGGATTCAGCTGCGCCGCAGCAGGCTGCGCGGCGTCTGCCAGCTCGGTCTTGTACCGGAACAGCGCGACGAGGCTGGATGCCATGGAGCACGCGGCGAGGAGTCCGCCGACGAGCGCCGCCGCGCGCGCGAGATTGTCCAGCCCTGGCAAGGACAGGAACGTTATTGAGGCGCTGAGCAGGAGCGCCGCCTTGCGCGCGGGTTCAGGGCAAGGCGGGGGCGCGCGGAGGAGGAGACGCACCAGGAGGCAGGTGCACGCGCCGAGGAAGAGCGCGGGGAGGATGTTGCTGCGCGCGGAGCCGCCTTCCGCGTCTGCGCGGTGGGCCCCCGGGCGGGTGTAGAAGAGGTACGGGACGCCGAGGAGGAGGCACGACGCGAGCACTTCGAATATGGTGCGCGTGAATCCGGGGTGCGTGTTGCGATGCAAGTGGTGGTTCCCCGAGGCTTCGGTGGGCAGGGGCTTGTGAGGCCGGAAGTGGTGCTGGCGCCAATGGGCTGGAAAATCAAGGTTAGATTGTGGAAGCAGGAATAGAAAAATACTCACCGACTCGCATCAAAATCCGAGAAATGACTCGGGTGAGGACGATGCTCTGAATTCCGGCCTCCGTCGTCGGTATATCTTCCAAAGTTCATTGGATATTTTGATCGTGTTTGGAACAAAACAACGCACCATTGAACGAGCGCAATAGCCCGAGGAGCTCGTGGCATTCGTTCTGGGTAAACGGCGGCGGCAGAGGGAGCTGCTGCGGTGGCAACAACCGGTCTAACATACCAATTGAATGAGCACAAGATATGCGTTGCAAATCAAAGGAGAACAAACCCGTCCACGCCCAAGTCAACACATCCATCGCCTCTCGTCTCGCTGCAAACGGCAGCGACGCATGCGCCGGGTGGGCCTCCATGAACGCCCAATAGCGATATTCCATGTCCAAGTCTGCAAACAAATTAACTCAACTCCGCAGGAACAAACCGGGTCGGAACACCCGGGCACTCACGGTCCTCGAGCCCGACAACGTCCGCCGCAGACGACACCTCTCTCTTCGCATGATCGATCCACCACGTCGCGAGCCTCACCTCTTCCAGATTCCCGCGCCACTTGCCTTTGCCCTTGCCCTTGCCCTTCCCCGCCACAGCCTTCCCCTTCCCCTTGGCCCGTTCCTCCTCGCGCAACCACATCTCCATCCGCGCGCGCACCGCGACCCCGCCGCCCGCGTACCCCACCCCGCGCGCCACGCGCGCCAGCACCTCCGGAACGCGCAGGCTCGCGTCCGTCGTGACGCGCAGCGTTGGGTGCACGTAGTACGTCCCGGTGCCGTCCGGCAGCACGTACTCGATCCACCCGAGGTCGTGGAAGCTCTGCGGGCCCTCCGTGCTCGCGTCTGCCAGGCCCGCGGTACGGTACAGGTAACTGTCGGGCGTCGGCTGACGCGAGAGCAGCGGGCGGCGCTCGCTGTGCGTTCAGCGTCAGGGATGTCTTTGTGTGAGGAGAGGGAGGAACGCACTCGGTAACGGGGTCTGTGTGCTGGAAGTGTCCTTGAGTGCCCCGCGTCATATTCTCGGCGGAGGGGACGGTGCGGATTGATCTGAGTCTCGTTAGTATGCTCTCTTCAGGAGGAGACGATGTCCAACGCACCCAAACGGCCCGACATCCGCGGGCATGGGCATCGGGATGCTCGATATACCTCCGCCGTCAACTTCCCTTCCCTCAGGTTCCCCACTACGATCAACGATAGCAATGGGACTGTACGTTCAATTCATCATTAAGACAAATCGGGACCAGAAAAATCAAACACTAACATCAAGAACACGGGCTCATCCTCGCTGGGCGGGGCCCCCGCCGCTTGCGGCGGATCCGCGAACGGGTTCTGGCTCTCGTCCTGGTCCTGGATCTCCTCCCTACAATACTGTCAAAATGAATGTAAAACACACAGCGGACGAACGCACATCACAGCGGGGACCGCCTCCGACTCGGGCATGGGCATGCCCCCTGCGTTGTTATCCCACCCGCCCTCGTCCGCCCACTGGCGCGGCGGCGGCGCCTGCGCGTCCTCCTGCCGCGCATGCTCCTCGATGTCCACCTGCGGCGGCGCGGGCTGCGCGGACCGCAGCTCGTACGGATAGGGAGACACGTGCGCATGCTCCTCCGCGGCGACGACCGTCTCGCTCGCGCTCCACGGGGACGCCTCCGCGACCGCGACCGCGTGTGCGGGCAGTAGGTCGAAGTACGCTGGGGCGGGCTCCGGTTCTGGGAGCACGGGTGCGGGCGCGGGCTCGGGCTCGGGGAGTGCGGGCGCTGGAGCTGTTTCGGGCTCGGGGACGGGGACGGGCTCCTCGACCACGGCAATTTCCTCGGGCTGAGACTCCTCGACCACGGGCACGGGCATGTACATCTCCTCGGGCTCGTCCGTGAACGCGCCGGGATTGCTGCTGTCCCCGATGAGCGGCGGGGGGACGTAAGTTGATTCCGGTGGGGGCGCAACTTGCGGCTCCGCGGCGGGGACAGGCTCGGGAAGCCCCACCGGTTCCTCAACGGGGGCGGAGACAGACGGCTCTGGCATCGACACCGCCGGTTCCTCCGCAACGGCGGGTGCGGGCTCCTCCTTCTCCGCGACGTTCCCGTCGGCGGCGACGCGCCCGTGTTCGTAGCCTCCTCCGCTGACGCCGCCGCCTCGCGCGCGGGGGACTCGGCGATGGGGCTCGGGTACATCTGGTACTGCGCGGCGATCGGGAGCAGGCGCTTGACGGCCGGGTGCGTGCCGTTCTGCTGCGCGCGGGGCGGGGGTGCGTCCTGCGCGGGCGCGGACGGGTCTTGTGCGGGTGCCTCGGGGGGTGCGGGTGTAGCCACGATTTCGGGTGTGGGGGCGGGCGCGGGCGCTGGCTCGACCGGGGCAGACGCTGGCTCGACGGGGGCAGACGCTGGCTCAACGGGGGCGGGCGCTGGCTCGGGGTCGACGGCCTCGGGGCTCGCCACCGGCGCAGGCGGGGTGGCGCTCGACAGGGTGAGCGACGAGGTGGATTTCCGCGCCTCCTTGGACACCGACGACCGCCGCGCCTCGTCGGGCGTCGCGGTCGGCGTGGTGGGCCGCGCGATGGCGAGCACGGAGGACGTGCGGCGCATAATGCCGCCCATGCGCGAGCGGAGGGACTTCGGGGTAGCGGGGGGGCTGCTCATACTGGTAGCACGGAGATGGGTACCGAATACAGATGCAGATGCAGGTCGGGGGGGAGAAGGGGCCGATAAGGACTTGGATGGAGGTGGAATGAATGAGTGAGTCGAGGAGAGCAGGCCTTATACATTTACTGGCTGCGGGGCGCCGGGCGGTTGCATCGAGGTGGACGGCACGGTGGGGCCACGGTGCCACGATAATCTCGCCAGGCTGAGGTCGGGTGAGCTTGATTCTTGAACGCTTGATCCACGTGTTGCATACACGGCGGTGGAATGTTTGAGCATGGCTTGCGGCCACCCTTGCTTCACGCTCCCCGAGTGCCCGACGCTGGCGTATCAGAGTCGGCTTTGCGACTCGAGGCGTCGGTTAGGCGTTAAAAAGTCGATAGGGGACGGTGAATCGGGCCTATCATTAAAGATAGCGGTCAGGCGTGTGCATGCCCGCTGACGGGCGAAATGACGCCTACGAGCCTGAGTTTCCTGAGAGGAAACGCGTTGGAAACACGTTGCGGGGGCGGTGTCGGGCCGAGAAGCGGGCGGTTCATGACGATGAGGGGGCGGAGGAATGACGACCTCAAACAAGCGAGGCTTGCGGGTGTGGCGAGTCAGCGCGTGGGCGACCTAGATAGCTCCTCGATGTGGTCCAGAACAAAATGGTTGGAAATCATGGAGGTCACACCCATCGTTGATGTGACGACATGACGTGGGATTTCAGCAGTATCTCACGGTTCATGTTCAAATATCGAGTTTGGTTGAACTTGTCGTTCAATTCACGCAGCGCGCAGCTGCGGCACGCCGCCACGGCGCCGCCCGCCCGGCGCACAGAATCGGTCCCTTCAATTCTTCCACACCAAGAGAGACGACTCCGTGAGGATCGAGAGCTATGTTGGATATCCGTTGATGGCTGTTAATCTTCCCAAAATGTATCCAAAGTTCAAAACAGCATCAAGACGTATTTTGTGGGGACCAGAACGACATGGGAAACAATTTTGACATTTGTATCACAGCACGATTAATATTTGCATTCCTATGTACAATAAATTAGCGGTCGCAACTAAAATTCAATGGTATCTCAATTGGATCTTCGTGTCAATCAGCCTTGTCTATGTACTTCCTGCCAGCCACGCCTCCGATTGCCGAATCTGCGGCGCAACAAGAAAATATTGGTGGTCGGCTCCACTCTCTGAGAATCCGGACCAGATCTCACTTCCGCGCCCTCTTCGCAGCCTTTGAGGGCCCGGCGGACGCGTCAGAGGCAGGTGCTTTGCGCTTTTTGCCCTTGTCCTTGCCCGTAAGAGGCTGGATTGGCCGACTTTTGGTCGAACTATTAAGCTGTTTGTACAACTGGGTGCATCGCTGGAGCGGATTTTCAGTGAAAGACAGCGAGAGACGAGTTTAATGCCACGGGTCACCATTTTCAATTTCTTATTTTTCTCCTTAGATTCCGTCAGTGAGTCCGCCTCTACCTCTGCCTCTGCCCCTAGTGTAGCGCATCGCTGGATCGGCTTAGTAGTGTGCTCGGAATATGTAAGAACACCGACGCACTTGTGTCAAGGTCGAATTGTGCTTGTTCAGCTTCTTATTAGCATGGCGCAATGGCTCAATGGTGGTTTCTTCCATCTCCACGCAACGCTTATACGGGTTCATAAGGAAAGGGCCGCCGGATCAGAGAACAAGGACGAACCGTGCTCGAATTCTTCAATTCTTTCTTAGTCAGTCTATGCGCCTCGGCCTGGGCCTCGACTCTTGCTTCGAGCTCAGCACATCGCTATCGCGGGCGGCGTTACACGTCGAAGAATTGCAGCACAGTCGAACTCACCTTCTCAAGCGCCGCGTAATTCTTAGGTGGCCCGGCCAGATGAGTTAACTTCTCCAGGTCCGCGCACCGCTGCATTCAAATTAGCCTAGTTTGCGTTATGAATTAGGGCAGTATTGACGGACCGCTTCTGCCGCCCGATGTCTGCGCATCAAGTCCAAATAAGCGGCGCTGTTTGCTTCGCTGAGCTGGGAAACTATGCTCTCCACACAGATGCATCGCTGAGAGGCGTAATATAAGTACCAAGGGTGAACATAGCAGCAAAAATCCGACCGACCTCCTCGAGTGCAGTCCGCGCATCGTCCGCCTCAGTATACCTTTGGGCAAGGTCGTCCAACATCTAGTGCATTCCTAGCACGAGTCGCTAGCACTTAAAGACCACGTACCTCCCGCGACACGGTGTCCTCCATATGTATTTGAGCTCGCGCATTCGGGGCAGCGGGCGGAACCGTCAGCTTACCTTCAACTGTCCCTGCAAGCTCTCGGCGAGCTTAATCGTATCTTGACATGTCTGCCAAACGCAAGGATTAGACGACAAACCCTAGTTCCGACACGACGAACCTGTTGCAGTTCCTGCTTGTCGGCCTTGAGGGCCTTGTACTTCGTTTCGAGGGCGGAGATATCATTGAGCGCGGATACTTCCCCCTCGAGATCCTCGGACACCTATGGACAACCAGTGAATGTCGTAGACGCCTGAGCCGGCATAAAAACAAAACAAACCGCGCGCGTGCTCCGCTCCTCCGCCCTCAATCGGTCGTACTTCTCGTGCAAGGTAGTCAAGGCCTACAAAATCCGCGTAAGCATGGTGATATAGAATAAATATATCCGGGCATACGGCTTCCGTGGCTTCGAGAGCGGACGCTTTCTCCGCAACTTCAGCGGTCAGCGCCTCATGCGCCTCGGGGAGCTCGGTTCAGTCGTGGAGCAGGCATCGATGGTATTGGCGAACTCACCTGCTGCACCTCCTCCAAATTCTTCCTCGTTTCCGCCGCTTCGATACGCATACTGCCGAGTATCTGACCGAAGGTATTCGGTCAGACCATCGAGCGATCGCCGACCTGCTCACCTTCTCCCTTCCAGCTTCTAGCGAAGTGCTTGTAAGTAACGGTGGTGGCCTCGGCAGTGAGCGGTGCATTTCACCTTGGCATCTAACGTTACACATTTCTGGGATACTTCAGATTGAGTGGCTGTCAACGAGGATTGGCGCGCCATTTCTAAGGCTTCGTTGCGCACGCGCTCGGCCTGGTACATCTTCCGGGCCTCCTTTAGGATCGTGTTCGGCTCGGACGATGCCACTGTAAGAGAAACCATTGTGTCTGGCTCGATTTTCTGAGGCAGCACCTCCTCGAGTTTCTGTGGAATCACCTCAGGTACACATCAAAAGGGGGAGGGACGCGTAGGGCCTACCACCTGCACGACCTCCTGCTTGATCTTCTGCCTCTCCTGCTTGTCCTTCGACGCCTCCTGCAGGGTAGCGACCTGACGCAAGGACGCCTTATCGGACTCCAGCTGGCGCAGGTGGCTGTTTGCGACGTCCGAGGCGCTCCGCTAATGCCAGGTATCTTGAGCGTCCGAGGCCGGAAGGGACGATGCGGTGACGCACCGCTCTTTTCAGCTCTTGCTCAAGAGAGCTCACGCGGTGTTTGTAAGTGTCCAGATATTTAGAGAGGAAGCTGAGGTTGTCGACAATGGCCTCGGGCTCCATCGAGGCTGGGGGTACGAAGAGAGAAGAGCAAATAAGAAAAAGCGTGCGATACCCGCGACACGCGGCGGAATTAGTGTGTTTGATCATCAACGCAACCCTTGTTGGGAATATTCCATCCGTGGACATAACCTTCGCCATCGAAGCTAATTCGTGTTGACCACCGATCGTAGCCAAGGCGGCGTTCTGCGTCGTTCTGTCCTTGTTGCGCACTCCATTATTTAGGGAAAGGCGGCATGACTTTGCTGCAAGATTTTAATTTTCGTTGTAGGTTGGTTGTAGTTAACCCGAGGCAAGGACAGGAAATCATGCTTATTTAATTTTTCCATTTGACTCGTCGGAACGAATTTGACCTTACCGAATGCAGGGAATCGCGGAGATCTCCTCCCGCCCATTCCTACTTCGGAGATTCAGCTGATGGTCGAAAGACAGGTGATAGACCATTCCTTCAGGCTTCAGCGTCGTACCCCTGGTATAACGTCACTGTTATATTTTCGGCCCTCAATTTTGGCGGTGTACATCTTTCGACATCCTCGTCTGCCTACACGATCGAACCGTGGGCCCTCTCCGACCCGGGAGGAACAAAGTCAACCAGCCTTACCGCCTACTGGGACTCTGGTAGAAGCGAGCAGTCGCATTCCCAACAAAACATTGCCACGGATATCGTGAAGCCCTGGCAATTTTCAAGGACGAACGAGGTGAGGGAGAACTCCAATCGAACTCGATGTGCCTGCGCATGACATTCGCATGCCATGTAAAGGCACTGTATCTACCGTACGTACATTCTATCCATCCGTTTCATCATCTCCGTCGTCTGTTGAATCCCGGGTAATTTAGTTAATCAGCGTCCTCCCATGCCTCGTCCGGCAAACGTCCCGCCAGTATCAAAGCGAGGATAGAGAGCAAAAAATAGACAAAGTAAACCATGTACCCGCCGAGGAGGTTGTGCTGGACAGAGAGCGAAAACAGCGAGGTAGACATCGCCGGTCCGATTGCTCGGGCGAGGGCGACCGACGTCTGGGACAATCCATTCACCGTTCCCCTACTGCTTTTAGGCGCGGAGGCGGTGACGAGCATGAAAATGGCACCTGATGGGACCAGTTGTTAATGATAGCGAGCGGGACTAGAATTTTGAGGAACGGACCGAATGAGGTATCCATCAGCGCACCGAGGGCAAGAACGCATCCGACGAGGATCCAGACGCTCAGGGTCAGCCCGGCCCGTTGAGCGATTATGCTCATAATCGGAAAGAGGGTGAAGACGAAGATACATGTAGTCATTCCGTTGACGAATACACGCTTCTCGCCGAAGCGTCGGACCATCCGCGCAAAGAAGAAGACTTGGAACAGGCCGGTGGCGAGGCCATACGCCGAAAGAATGAGACCGATGGTCGGAGGAGGCAGGCCTAGGCCGCCAATCTCGATTGGCATTGCGAGAAAGAGGGGTAACAACGCGCCGAGGGTGGTGTTGAGGAATGCCAAGGCGACGTAATTGGAGACCGATATGATCACAGGGAAAATGAAGAGTTCGCGGAGTGGAAGGGGACCATCATGCTTGCGAAGCGGACCATTAGCATGTTCAACTGCTACGTCTCCGCCTTCTGTCGAGATACGATGCGCCCGATTCTTCAAAGGAACAGTCTGTTGATCTCAGAAGATTAGCTGATATTTCATGTGCGGGACCGGTTAACATTCCTCTTTGAAAAATGCGAGCACGACGAAACAAGAAATAAAAACAAAACTTCCCGTCACCAGGCAAGGAAGGAAGTACGGATACTCCTTCCAAAAGGTGCCAGAAAATATTGATGGGAAACGGTCGTTTGGCCGTGCGAGCGAGCCTTCGATGAGGGGACCTATAGATGCCTGCTGACGTGTCAAGGGTGAAACACGATATATCAAGGAGATTTTTTACCCCAATGGCCCAAACGACTGCGCCGAGACCAGGTAAGCTCGTAGAATCTAAGGAAAATGAGCAACGACCCACTCGGTAGATAAGCGAATCCTTCCGCGCGATTTGTGCGATCTGTCAAGTCGCTATGGCTGCGTCACACGGACTGGACACAACATAGCATCGAGATTGCCCACCCCATCGCGGACTTCATTACGCCTATGACTAACCTCAGTGGAATTCAGTGGCCTGGAAATCGAACTGACCGATGTTTCCGTTTAGCAACCCACAGAGACAGCGACTATCAGTCGGGAATTAGCAAAACTGGAAATGTTAGCGAGATCAGCAAGCACCGACCTCGCGATCAACGTCCAAAATGTATGCGACAATCCAAAGCAAAGGATCGAAACAGCTACTCCGAAGAGTCCAATTATGAGGATAGGCTTCCTCCCAATTCTGTCTGACGCCCGACTCCATTGGAGCACCGTCAGGGCTTCTGTGAAGAAAAACAACGACTCCTGTGCACAGCTGTCGTTAGTTTGCGCCAAAAGGATTCTGTTTTGGCACTCAACGATCTGCGTAGAAAGCCCCCCAAGATTATTTCACTTCCAGGTGCATCTCGGAACACCACTCACCAAACCGCTGGAACACATGCATTATTTGCGGTCAACGCGAGAAATCCACCGTACATTTGAATTATACGCACGCGTAATATCCAACCTGTAACGAGCGAGGGGTGAGTACACTATCGGGCGTCTGTCCCAACTGACCTTCTTCTCGTCGCCGCCGGTTATATCAAGCTCGCTGACAAGCTGCACCAAGTGGGGCTCAGTCATCCAATGAGTCAGTCACACAAATCGCTCACCTGGTTGATGTACGGATATATAGATTGGCTCGCGAGTGGCTCGCAGATCTGGACCAACATTATGACTGAAAGCTGGAGCTTTGGCAGTGGCGTCCGAGTCTGAACCTTCCTCCCCGGACTGGAAAGCAGTGCCGTCTCCTCGTTGACGAGGTCGACCGACATTGTGAAACCCGCCCTTGTGAAGATGGGTGTTGGGGAGAAGGGGTCGCCTTGATGGAAGATTTGAAGATCGCAAATACCACGTGTCTCACTTTGATCAATTCAATTTCTGCTAAATCGGCCCGAGTGTCCCGGTATCACACGGTTCTTGTTCAAACGGCTCCAACTCATGTTCATTCAACTTGATGCGGGGAATCGTTTCCTTCACTTCTTCGGAAGACTCTGTAGGGATCGAGGCCATGTTTGATATCCGTTGATGGCTGTTAATGTTAATCTTCCCAAAATGAATGCAAAGTTGGAAACAGTACGGCATCAAGAACATATTCCGTGGGGGGGCAGAACGACATGCGAAGCAAGCCGTCGTTGACCCCCACAGCACGATTTGCACTCCTAAACCGCCAAAGTGCCCGCACATAGCCTACAGCTGCCGCGGTCATGCGACGGACGCGTATCACGAAAGCTGGGTTCTGACTTACGACCAGCTGGTATCCGGCTGCATTGCTCAGCTTATTCCCCAGCTGTAGTTGAGCTGAATGGTCATTCATCCAACATGTGAAGGGACTACCTGTGCCCCACATCACTAAAACTACACTATTGTCTTTGACATCTTAGATCTTTGAAGTTTGTCTTTGGCAGTCTTTGTCTTGAGAAGGGCATCTTCGGTCTTTAGGATTGGATCTTTGAGTGGCTTAGTCTTGAGAGCCATGTCTTTGGTCTTTGAACAGTGTCTTGTCACTTATGGTTTGTGAATCTTGCATGGGCAGATAAAATTGTTGAAGTGCGAGAAACATTTAAACATCCCTCTGTGGGCTTTTGTTCAACAAAATTGCAGTGAGCATGCCTGGCAGCCGCACCAACGGGCAAAATTGTCTCGCACACCCGGAACAGTGAGTGGGGAGCAAATGCCATAAAATTGGAGCCCGGAGGTGTGAATTGTAATGCAATGTACATCGATAGTTCATGAGCTGCACGAGTGAATGGTTTCGTGTGGCCAGCATAACTTAAGGTGCTTGCAGCTCGCTGTGAAGTCTAAGGGCCTGATCGGGTGCACTGGCTGTCCGGAGCTAACGACTATTGTCCGCTTCCTGAAACAAGCCGGAGCGGATTCACACGGGCTTGCCGCGTAGATTCACGTCATGTCACGATCAGTAAACAAATGTACATAAACTTTTCCTTCGCGTCGTGCACCATCCAGGGCACAGTATGGCCCGAGATAACTCCGCTGCGACGCGTCGTGCGGTCGCTGCCACTCGTGAACGCCAGAAGAAAGCCAAAGAACGTGAAAGGCAACGCAAAATCCGCCCGATCGCTGCTTTGGTGTGCACCGTGGTCGCATTTACTGCTGCATCTCTGTGCCTCGATGCACCAGATCCTATCCCCATGCATACTTCGCTTCTCACCGGTCAAATCTGGCTCAATGAGCTCCTTGCTGGGCATCCTGGTCGCTTCCGAGAGCAGCTTGGAGTTGGGAAACTACTCTTCTACCAGCTTTCTTTCGAGTTGCAGGCATTTGGTGGCCTCGTCAGCACAAAATATGTTTCTGCCGACAAAAAATTGGTGACTTTCCTTCACTTTGCACGGACTGGTTGTAGTACCCGGATGTTGCAGGAGCGCTTTCAACGCAGTGCAGACACAATTCACCGGTATTTCACTGCTTCTCTTTCTTCTGCCGTAAAACTGAGCCACTCCCAGATCTATTTACACAATCCTCCTCATATTTGTCGGCCCATTCTATAAGAGACATCTCCACCTTCCAACTGATGCGACACCCCCCGAGATCAAAGATAATCCGAAGCTGTATCCGTATTTCCGCAATGCTCGTGGTGCCATCGATGGGTCCCATTTCCATGCCTGGGTTCGCGGGGCTGATATGGCTCGCTATCGGAATAGGAAAGGATTCATCGGCCAGAATGTGCTTGCAGCATGCAATTTTGCGATGCTGTTTGTCTACATTTTGAGCGGGTGGGAAGGAAGCGCTTCCAACTCGCTCATATTCGGATATGCATGGGAGCAGGATTTTGCAGTTCCTGCGGGGAGATACTATCTCGGCGATGCTGGTTTCCCTCTTTGCGATGCGCTGTTGACCCCGTTCCGTGGTGTGCGATACCATCTCAAAGAGTGGGGCACAGTGCGTCAAAGGTACGTGGAGTGATCAGGCTTTACTGCAAATATTGACCGTCTTATCAGGCCGAAAACCTTGCAAGAACTTTTTAATCTCCGTTATTCACAAGCTCGCAACATTGTCGAGAGGATCTTCGGCGTGGTGAAACGCCGCTGGGGTATATTCACGTGCGCTCATGAGTACCCGATAGAAACCCAGGCAGTGCTTGTTCCTGCTGTCGCTGCCCTTCACAACTTTGTTCGCATTCACGATGAAACAGATGATGCCGAGGACCTCGCAGATGAGCCTCCCGATCCATCTCAACACCGGGTTTCCAATGGGCTAGATGATTTTGTGGAGGTTGAGCCCCGTGAAATATCTCCGGAGGAGCTCGGCATCAATATTTCCGAGGCGGAGAAGGTACGCGCGTCAGCACGCCGGGACCGCATTGCGAGACAGATGTGGGATGATTATGTTGCTCTTTTGGTGGAGCGCGGGGAGGTCCCGAATGCGTAGATTATTAAAATGTGAATATGATATGCACTTCAATGTAAAGACAGGAACAAATTGTTTATACGAGATCAATCCTCGTCAATGGGCAAACAAATAAAGGCGCTGCGCATGGTTTGTTTACCGGAAGCGACATAAATCTGCACCACGGCGGTGTCCCGTGCAAAGAGCTTCATCACCTTCCCCGAATCTTCCCCGACAAAATCTGCATCCTGCTCCATCAAGTTCATGGCCTGCCTGCGAACCTGCGGGCTCCCGACAACAACGAGAGAGTTTGCGACTTGCTGGAGTGCACCGGCAATCTCGCTCGCAGCTTCCGCGTTTCGCTTTTTACTCTTGCGGCTGCTGTCAGTTACGGGAGATGCAGACGATGCACATTTGCGACAAGGGTGCACAGGTGACGATGGCGTCAAATCGTCATCGGGCGGGGTCTTGACAAGAATCAGACGACGTGTCGTGAGAGGGAATGTGGGTGCGTACTTCGTGCATTGTGGAGGCTGGTGCTGGTGCACATCTCGGAGTCTCCGGCCAATCTATCGGCTGCGATTGAGACTGGGTTGCATCAGACTGCACCTCCGACTGTGCCTCCGATTGAGACTGGGATTGGGGCTGGGTTTCTGCGAACTGCGACTGCGTCTGAGTGACAGCACCTGCATGGAAAGCACCCGCGCCGGTTGCGACGATGCCATCGACAATATGCAGGATGTCATCGTACAGGGGAAAGTGAGTCTTCCGCCAGCATTTGGCAGAGTTGTGCAAGAGGTCCCGAAGAATCTTATCAGACTGATGAACACACGTGACTCGACCACCATCCCCAAATCGGGTTGTTGATGTGATGAGTAATGCAAACCAAACACGCCACTGACTGAGCGCGCGACAATCAGGGAGTGGCTTGCCCATCCGCATACCTATTTTTGCTCTCGGCGGCCTCCAAATTCCGTGATTCACGACCGTGTACGAACATCTGATTCCCAATCCGGTGCCCGTTGGATTGCAATGAGATCCACTGGAAGTACAACTTCCCGAAACATTTAGAGGATCGCCACCCATCACGGAGACAGATCCTTCCTTCCAGTTTCATTCCCCAAATCGAAGTTTCGCAAGCGGAGCAACTTGCACAACATATCCCGGAACATAGAACTGTTCAATGGCCATCCCTTGCACCAGCTATTTCTCCGAGCCAGCCCACCACTACTCTGGGGAAGAAAATATAAGTTACTTTACTATTGGGCTCTCCTAGTCGTCGCGACCAGGAGAATCAAGCCCCGGACGAAGGCCGTGCCTCCAAAATAATACGACTTCAATATTAATCCTACTGATATTTATGTTTATTCCACTGTATTACTGAATCGTGCATTAGTTTGAATGATACACACATAGAATCTTGCTCTTAGAACCCGTCCAGGCAATTATCGGCAGAAAAAACGCGTTGTGTCCAAAAGGAGAAATGACAAAGTCACGTGCGTTCGTCAGTCCCTCGGATTCTTATCTTCGGGACCTCTTGGAGTTGTGTGCCTAAAACCGTTAAATAGACATATACTACATCGGGAAAAATCACTCACCTGGATATACGCATCCCAGACGGCATCGGTGGCTGTCACCATCTTCATGCCCTCATCCCAGCCAAAGCCGGATACTCCGCAAAGTGCGTGAACTGCGTTGAAGTTCGATTTAAGCTGTAAAATAGTGAGTAACATTACTGTGTCGGCATGATGGACACCTACATTTCCCCAGTGGTCATGGATCTTGGCTGCTGTCTTTGTCGGGCCTGAGGTGTCCTTCAATTCGGCTGCAATAATGGCCCAGGTCTGAGGTTTCCAGTCGCTTTCGGACTGGAAGCCGTTGTCCTTGGCCCAGCATATTTTCAAGACACATTTCTGGTCGTCCTCAGTACTCCAGGTGCAGCGGGCACCGCCGTCCTTCTTTGCCATTGGTATTAGAGTGTAGTAAAGAGAGTGAGATTGGTCGGGACTGAATATGCGCGAGAGGGCTCAATAATCACAGGGAAATTGGCGTGACCGCCTCAAAAATCAAGCCAGATGGTAACCGAGCACTTCATCAGCTCCGGCTTGGTCCCGTTCCGCTTCGCCAAGCCAAACACTTCGTTTCTGGTGCGGCAGCTCCCACGGAGCCGTGCACCCGATCAGGCCCTAAGTCATTCAAACTCCACTCCATCATGATTGATGCATGATGGAGCGTTGCTATCAAGGTTGCCATGGCAGGATTCGATGCCATCAAATGGTTCGTCGCCTTTCTTCCTTCCTCTCATCTTCCTGCTCCCTCCACCCCGGCGTTCCTTCCAGCTTCCAGCCTCCAGCATCAAGCCTCATGCTGCGCAACTCAAGGCCTCTCATCTCAAGCGCCCACAAGTGTCATCAATCCTCAATCTGTAGCTTCCACCCGTTTCAAGCACCACATGCAAGCACAAACTTCAAGCGGTGGTCCTCTCATCGCAAGCACCTGCAAGTTTCAAGCCTCAAGTCTCTAACTTCAATTCGGCAAGGTCCAAGCCCCACATACATGCTTCAAGTGCCGGGGCCGCTTCAATTGCAATCACTGTTATTCAGCGCTGGCCCACTTTGATTCCATCCATCTGTGACCGTGTGTTGGTCGCGCTCGAAGGTATGTGCTGTTATAGAACCCCTTTCCATGTTCTTACTTCCCCATTCATTGTGACTATTGAGCCCACCAAAGCCGCGATGGGCACCGACAGCGTGGTGCACATCGAGCTCCGCAACAGTGCACCCCCGAGCCGCTCGGTGGGCAAGCAGGCGATTGACGGCGACCTGGGGCAGGTGCTCGCGGGCTGCTCGGCTGGGGGCAGGCAATGTTCAGGAGCAAGGTCGACCTCGATGGGGAGGGCAAGTTGTCATGCGCGAGATTAACGGCAGGTCGGAGAAGATGAGGGCATGCCTGCCGCTCACCATCACCACGGATCCGCGGTGCGTTCGCACACCTTATTTCTGACTGTGTACTCACCCCGCTTAGACTAAAGGGAGACAGTGCCCAGATTAGCCGGCAAGTCTCTTCCACCGTCTGTAATGCTGTCTCACACAACTCTTTCAGTGCATTCCATCATATACTCAACAAGGATCGCACCACTCACGGCGTCAATGATTACATGCTCCAGGACACCATCAACCCGTTCCAGGAGTTGGTGGACAACATCATCGAGGGTGGTGTTGTGTCAACACCAGCAGACGAGAACAACGTGAATGGTTATGAGTACTTATAGTAATTGTTATTTAATCAATCAACATGAGGTTTTTCAGGTCTCGGTAAAAAGTGTCCCATCTCAAGATTGCAATGCAAAATAGAGGCTGTGCTATTGTATTTAGTTGCTGTGTTGAAGGCATAACAGTGGCTGTCCTTGAAATCTGCTTCAAATTTTGTGAAGATGCAGTGGCTGTGTTCCTGCTTTGTAATTAGGTGCCAATCATCGGCTGCGTTCGAATACCGCCAGGTGTCTTTCTTTTTTACACATTTTCATCCTTGCCTCTCTCGCGCACTTGAGCAGTTCTCTTTGAGCAGAAAATTTTCGAAATGCTTTCTTTTTGCTCCCATACAATTTTCAGTGTGCAAATCGACCTGTTACTTCTGGTTTGCATTAAAGTCTATGTGGCTGTGTCTATCTGTTTGGTCTCGGCGGATTTCCCCACGGTCCTCCACCCTTCCAGATTTGTAATGTCAACTTAAATCAGGCCGGCCTACCATTGTGTATATCAGATATACATGCCTACCCGAAACTGGCCAGTGTCCGGCCATGTACCGCGTGTTCAGGTCAATACCCGCCAAAATCTGTCGTGGACACGTGCAACTTTCTCACGGCGGTTATGCTTGGCTGAGTTGATTTTTTTTTTGTGGTTGCAGATCTCGACTAGTCTCTAACAATTTTAGCCAGATGTTCTTTAATGTGACTTTAATCATTGGACCAACCCATTTAGTCCATGGATTCATCAGGGATAAAATACAGCTGTTTGCATAATTCCGTGAAAACCCGACAAAGTGTCGCGCCGTCACGTGGATGATGCCGAATGTTGTCGAGGAATTCCCGATGCGCCAACTGCCCCCAATTCCGACCGATTCATTCAATGAACACAAAGAAGCTTGCATTATCAACCCCCTCTGGGGACAAAATGATGCGCCCGGGAAGTCTGAATCCCGACACCTCGGCAAAACTCGGCAAAAGGTATGTGACTGTGATGACGCAAAACTTTTTATCGGATTTTCACGGATTTGTGCAAACGGGTGTAAGTCACTGATCATCCCCATTTCATCTGGCGCAATCCTTCTGTGTCAAGATGTGGTAAGAGTTGTCGTACGAAATCCGAAAGTGGTGGGATAAATAAAGATAATAAAGATAATAAAACCAATAAAAGTTGCCGAAAGTTGCCGCTCATCAGCTTACATAATCCGATATCCGACACCAGATGCCCAGAATCCCCTCCAGGAGATTCAAACACCCATCCTATCCCCTTCAAAATTTCAAATTTGTAAAATGATTTATTTCGAAAATTTTTAAGCCCTCAGAATTGATATCGGCCGGGAGGTTTGAGAGTAAACAATAAAACAAGATCCATTTCCCGATACCACCCCGCTAGTTCCCAGCGGAGTTTGACTTCAGATCAAATGGCATCCTCCCCGTTTGGGGCAGTCAGATCAAGTGTCTCCCGTCTGCCTCCCACATCACTGTGTGATGTAGAATACTGTTCAGAACCACTGAGGGAGTACTCTCAACCATTTCCCAGCATCTCACAGGTTTATCTTTCAAAATTCGGCCTGCCGGCAACAATTGTTTCTTCTCAGTGTTCAGCAGATCCATGGTGAGCAAGGCCTGAGATTTGCAGTTTCAGATATGATGTGTTCTATGCTTCATTCCCTATCATTCTGACTGTCTCCAACAGCTGAAATCTTCCCTGGTGGGCTGTATCACTGCCCATTTGATGGTTTGTGGATTCTGGCCAATCTCTGGCATTGCCTTCTCATATTTCTCTGGTATTTCAGAGGTCAGTCGTACATCATCCAGCACCATCCAAGATGCCATTCCCTAGAAATCCTTGTGCACAGAGTATAGGGAAACACTGAGAAAATAAAATGCAACACCCCTGGTTTTCAGGTTATGGCAAAGGTAGATTTTATTATTTCACACAAATAGTGGCAGTAGTATATTTCATAGAGGCCCAAATCTGTTCAAAACGGGCAAAGAAGTAAAGGTGGGGAGGTCCGGGCCGAGTCATGTATATTTCAAACTCCGCTAGTATCCGATATCGGACACTGCCATCAGTATCGGGCCCGAAATCCATGCAATCTCTCTCCGCGCCACCGTCGGCTGTGACAACAGAAGGCAAGTCTTGCTCTCGGTCTTTATTGATCACCGACATGCACCATCACGGCATATGCCGGTTGTTATAATTCCCACCTAAAAATTGCCAGAGAGCGAATTCTGTTTCCTCAATATGGTTATCAGTATAAGAAGGCAGATAGAGCAGAATTTCAAGTAATTGCATGTTTGTAGTTAGAAAACCTCCAGTTTCTGGGTTTCGCTCGCCTAACCTAGTTTGGTTCGACCTGTGTAAAGCAGACACTTCTTCTACAATGGCCTCGGTTTTCGACCTAATACAAGCGAGCCTTCAGCATATGGTTAATAAAATGAGCTATGGTATGCCCTCATAGATACAAATAATCACTCCTCATTCTGGCAAAGGTTTTCTCAGCAAGTTCCTACCTACAGTAATATATGGGTTCTTGAGACACTACGGGTCTTTGAGACACCCAATGTTTTCATTAGTTTATAGTTTTTTTCTGTTCCACTGTCGTATTTTAAAAATGTTGAGGGTAAAACAGAAATGAGGCCTCGGAATATTTTTCTACAAGATAACGATAAGATAAACATCTACGATCACATGCTCGTCAAAGATAATCAGAACTCACGGGCACATAGTTTTAAAAAGATTTGCTTCTAATTACAAGATAACGATAAGATAAACAACTACGATCACATGCTTGTCAAGGATCATCAGAACTCGTGGGTACATCATTTTTAAATAGATTTGCTTACTGATTACTTATTGAGAAACTGGAGTCAGATTTATAAGGCAAGGAGTCAGATTTATAATACAGGAAGCCAAAACTAGTCAGAACAAGCTACGCTGACTTGTTTCAAGCTGACTCGGGCCGGGGGTAAAAAGGTATAAATTCCCAAGGATTACTGTAGTTAAGAAATTACCTCCCACTTGTATCTTAGACAGAACGCGTCTATATATAAGAGTCTTATTCATCCGAGCGCTACAGTTTCTAAGCTTACTAAGAAATTTGCTTCTGCCTGCCCGGCGTACTTCCGAGCAGCCCGAGACACTCTCTCTAAGCAATTCCTGCCCCGAGAACTCTGTAGGCTTGAGATAAAATTACCTAAGGTCACTTCCAGAATTGTTTAAGCAGCAGTACAGAATCCCGCAGTCCACCGTTACCGTTAAGAAAGGAAGTTCCGTCACAGGGATCAGCTTACCAACCAAGCAGAACAGCCGCATCAGAATCCAGTACCGCAAGCCGAACAGACCGACCGATCAGATCAACCGGATCAAATTCGGACGACACACCCGAATCACCGAAGCTGAACAAGCCGAACACACCGAGAAGCCCGAATCTCACAAAGTTCTTCGTAGAGCCCCCATTGAAAAAGTAAGCTCATCTACTAAAACTACTGACCTCTCGTTCTTTAGGTTGCTCCCAACAAACCCTTAAAAATAACTATTTCCCTCAACTCATAGGTATCAAGAAATCTACTTGACACCACATATGTTCAATACACTCCAGTACATTATATGAATGCTTCCTGAACAAAGTTTGGCCAATATCAGCCAGGAAATGGGAGATAAGTCGGTTTTGTTTGGCAGTGTTTTAATGTATCACTCGTTGAGACACCACACTTCAGCCTATAACTTTGGCAACATTCAGAATTTCCTGGAACCAAGTGGCTAGGAGGCAAGGTGTGTTCTGTTTGCAATATCTGGCATACAATGATCTGAGGAGGAACCACAATTTGGGTGTCTCAAGGACCCGTATATTATTATAGTGGTTATTTTGATCACCTTTCGAGTTGTATTTAATCGTCCGGAGGTTCGGGTCTGAAGCTGTGTTTTCGATGCCATGCACTTTTGAGTCATATTTAAATGTCCGGATGTTAGGGTCGGAACCCTTTTTCTACTCTCTCGCAACCACCACCACCAGGTAAGTTTGTGTTTTTGATGCCATGCACTTTTGAGTCGTATTTCAATCCCGGAGGTTCGGGTCGGAACCTCTTTCTAGCAAATTCTATTCTCTCGCAACCACCACCAGGTCAGTCTGTGTTTTTGATGCCATGCACTTTTAAGTCAACTACTCTTGGAGCTCTGTTGTTAAGGAGTTCAGACCATGGTCGGCAAACGCGACAAACCCGCCTCCTATTTGGCGTGGTAACTGACAATGTACATCCAATTTCCCTTCTATAGAGCATACTTGCCTACCTTCTTGGTTCAGACCAAGCCAGGATTACTTGTCCTAAGTCACCCCTATCTCGATGGTGATAGTTCGGCCGACAATATATTGTGTAGCATACGACAGGCAGGTGGCCAACATGGTGCACGCCTTAGAATCACAAGGCATGGATCCCGAAATATGTAGGCAATCTTTCCTTCCTTTATTTTCAGCTTGCTGAGAATTGAATAGCCAACAATGGGATCACCCTTCATACGGACGTAGAGCGCACCATTGCGGTTGGATCCGCACTTTTCGCAACTCCACCACTCATTGTCTTGGATGGAACCGATACTGATGTAGAGATGTTATATGTTTTACATGCTGACAGATCGGCTCTAACTATATACCTATCTTGCAATATTCACTGTACAACTCTAGAAAGGAAAAGAAAAAAAACCATAAGTGCGAGTTTGCCGGGCCGTGCCGCGGCCTTCACCCCCAAGTGATGATGATTAGTAGATACCAGTACGAGCTACAGCTGCGATATATTCCGTTATTTGTTCACTACACGACGACATCATTTATCAGCAAGATGAGCGCTCAGATGTACGCCAGCTCTGTTGTCAGCTGGCTGCCACTCGGGACTGGGTACGCCCTGGAGCTATAGATATTTAAGCTGGCTCACAGCATCTGAGATGCTGGAACCAGCTGGGACCCGCACATATCCGACAGATTTCGTTCAGCTGCCGGACACGTGGTTGACCGTTGGCGGTGTATCTACAATTAGTCGCGTTCTCAAACCAACATTAGGTGTTCGCGTCAACCAGCCTTGTGTATGTACTTCCTGCCAGCCACGCCCTTCCCCCTCCGATTGCCGAATCTGCGCCGCAAAAAAGAAAATATTGGTGGTCGGCTCCACTCTTTGAGAATCCTCGCTGTACGAATCTCAATTTTGCGCCGTCTCCACCGGCTTTGAGGGCCCGGTGGACGCGTCAAAGGCAGGTGCTTCTTGCCCAGGAGACGGTTGATCGACCGTTGGGTAGTCGCGTTCTTGAGGCGTGTCTCCAGCTGTGCGCATCGCTGAAATCATTATTCAGTGACGACCATGAGAGGGGATTCCAAAGGCGTAGGTTACCTTGGTACACATCCCATTCAATTTGGACTTGACACGCAGGAACTGTGAGTTGGAAGCGGTCAGTTAATGCGTCGGGTCTACATTTTAAACATCAAATGATCAGATTTCACTACAACGTTACGCGGAACAAGGCCAGGCCAACAAAACGCTCGAGAATGTAATCAAGAGATTTAAGCAGGCAGATATAACGGTACGCAACCCATTGCCGTCCCTGAGTGCCTGCTCATAATTGAGGCTACACACTGGGGCAAAAGCCGACGCTACAGGATGTATAATTTCTTGATCCAACTCGGTCTCACGCCCAATAAATTCACGAATAGCTTCCCACGCCCGGCGGGACGCAGACTATTCAGGCCATGCTCCAGTTTATAACGCAGTTGCAACCCCGAAGAGCTTCAGGCGTATCTCAGCTCAGTATGTCCCACTCATCGCTCAATCCACGGCCAAAAACTGACATCCACCGAGAAACCAGCCCTGAAGGGGTGGGTACACTTATTGTGTCCGTCACCAGTCAATTGGCTCATTTTGTTCTCAGATTTGTGAAAACCACCTTGTTTCTTCCCGGGGTCACTTCGTGGACCTCTGCAGACCGACTGCACGCTCTGACGCACCTACCGACAGTCTCGTATGATTCCCAGACCGGCACCTGGACCAAGACGGCCGGAATCGCAGACCTTGGTGGGCAAACAGAACTATTCTTACTGGAAAAGGACCGATTCGGAAATGAACGAGTCTTTTACGCCGGCGTTTACAAACCTTGTGTGTCCCTGGAGCGGTGTGATCAGTGCGGAGGTGCGTAGCACATCCATTTATCGGACGGTCCAAGGCAGGGAGAGGGCTCCGGGAGGTGCCGGGCGATGGGGACGTGGACGTCGCGGTCAAGGATGCATGAGGCTGTGCTACGACATCCAGTCCTAACATGACCACACAGCCGCCTCTGCCGACTCCCGACTCCGTCCACCGAGAGGACCAGGCCACCTGGTCCAACAGCCTGGGTCAGCTGCAACTATAAATAAAGATCAGGTTGCGACGGCGATCCAGAGGGCAGCCGCGCCAAACTGCCTCTTGACGACATTACAGCAGCATTCCGCGCAGCGTTTCCTGGCTAGGCTTGGAATGTGCCCTCATCGGCCTGGAATGTATCGGGTTCACTTGGGGGTGATGGCCTCGGCACGGCCCGGCAAACTCGCACTTATGGTTTTATTTACTTTTCTCATGGTGGAGTTGGAAAAATGGGAGCTTCCCCGAAGCTTGATGGTTTGCATCTCAAATGTGTTTATGTCGTGCTACCTCGATATGTGCTGTTTAGCACTGCACCTGAGGCAGGCAATCAGAACAACGGCAGATTTCATTGAGCAGTAATTATCTGACAGCCTCATCGATGTACGGCTGCTCGTCCCGACAGACACGTCGGGTACAGCAACCGCGCCTATTTATTGCCTCGTAAAGATGATTGAAGGCAAGCACTCAGAATATTGAGCTGCAAATTCCGGGGGCGGGACAATGTTTGGATAATGTTCCAAATGAAATCTTTCATTTTAGAGGGGGTCTCCAGCCGACTTCCCCGAAATTTACAACGAGATCTCGCCAGTATGAATACTAAATTTGTTAACTTAGCTGCCCTATCTAACGAGATTTGGTGAATCCCTGTAGGAATTGGTAGACAAAAATACTAATTTCAGTTCAATACTGGCCGCCGGCACGACCGATGCCGACCAATGCCGATCAGCCGAGCTTGGCCGCGTCGATAACTGGCAATGAGGTGTCGTGTATTCTTTACTGCGGCTCTCTCGTTCGCCGGAATACATCAAGACGGTGGAGCCAATTTCATCCTGTGAATCAAAGTTCAAGGCACCAACGACCCCCTATCACCGCCGATGCGAGTTATCGAACAGCGACCAAAAGCCATTGTCTTTGTCTAGCCAATAATGAACCAAGTTTAGGTGCTTAGCATCGTTCCCTATTAATTGGCTGCTAGTCCGAGGTTCGTAGTCTAGTTGATGTGGCGTGCGGCGCCCGACAGACACCAGACCTATCGTTTAATAAGTGCCGGTGACGATGACGACGACGACGATTAGGACGACGAGTGCCGTGAAGAGTGTCGTAGATTGAAATGCGCAGTAGCTCTCCTTCGCTCACCGGAACGCCTCAAGACCGCGAGAAAATTTCTTCACCGACCCCATCTCCATCACCGCCGATTTGTCGCCGATAGGAATTATCTACCAGCAAAGCTCTTTATAGCCTATGCCTTAACCATTCTAGTCCTGAACCAGTTGCCTGGCGCCCAAGTTTGGCACGCGGCGCCCGCTCCGCTCCATTGACAGACCGAACCAAAACCTGATCCTCTTCTAGCTTCGTTCCAGGCCGGTAGGTTTGGGCGCCGAACATGATTGTTTTCGGCCGCCACGGTCCGGCGATATTGTAGCGCATTTGGGCCCAGTTCCGCCCATTTCAGCAGTACCGGTGGTCATCAATTTTTGCTTCCCTGCCAAAATCTTTCGAGTGTTTCGTGAATTGCCTTGTGGTCGAAGGTTACATTTATCGGCCATTCCACTTCGTGACCCACGCTGATATATAGCCCGCCCAAACATATTTTTTCTCGGGCTCGACGGGCTCGCCGTCGACGATAAGATGAATCGTGTATCTAACCGCATCTGGCCCCACATTTGCCCACGCGCGCAGACCGAAACTCTCCGGAACTCCACTTGTATAGACTTGACTCAGATCATCTCACGGTTCGGAAGAGGCAACTCCGTCTATTTAATTAGTACCAGTTTGGTGTTCCATTCACCGCCGCGTCTAACTCGATATGCGCAAGCGCTTCTAATGTTGCGTTCCGCCAATTCAATATGGCCGGAACTTGCGCCTACTTGCATTCTCGCACGTCAAACATAAGGACGGCACAGGAATAGTGATGGCGGCGCTGCTAGTCTTCATTAACTTAAATGCACTGGATTCTCCTTGCGAAATCGCGGTGAGTATGTGGTAAGTATACGGGGCTGTCAGCAAATTTTGTGCCCCGTTTATTAACATAGCACAGAGCTTCAGAAGATTGCCATCACAGTTTAGCAGATGACGGGATAAACCCCGCCGACACGCATCCTGGAAACTAGCCCCCAGTAGTTGCCCGGGTACGACCATTAGCAATTCTGCCTGGGAAATGATATTCTCATTATTTGATCCCCTCTGGGTTCGCGCACTGCTGTGGGACCACTGCCACTGAAGAGATGCGAACAGACCACGCCAAAACCGTAAATAGATGAGCCGATACTGCCAGAAGCGATGCTAGCACCGGCGGAAACGTCAGAGGTCCGCCAACGTGAGAAAGTAATTGTAATTTGTGCCTTTCACAGCCTTTGATACGGTTGGAAACCGGTGGTCCATATGGCAATTCCTCCCATTAAGAAATTACTCAGCCGGGGCGCGCGTGTCCGTGTTACTGAGCTTCGGATTTGTGGCAACACTGAGCCAGAATTACATACATACAAGGTGGTGCTACATACTACGATACGGCGGCTCAAATGACTAGTAGTACAACGTATACGATAATCGAAATAATAATAGGCAAGCATACGTGGGTACAAGCATACGTGGGTAGGTAGCTGAATGTAACGTTCGTATCAGGAGAAGATTAGAAAGTTATGCTCCGGGTCGCGGGCGTTCAAGTATAGACTTTCTCAGGGAATCCGGGGAGAACCTCCTTGGAGGCCCGCTGGGGGCCGAGGTACCCTGTGCGCTGCCATTTCTGTTTCGCGTAAGTCCATTCTACGGACGGAGGCGGAGATTAGCGGGAGATCTGAGGAACTGGACTAGTAGGAAGTACCTTCCATGGTAGGGACGGGGTTCCCGCTTGCCTCGAAGGGGTTCTTGGTGTATCCCTCGCGCTGGAGCACGGGGGATTCCTGGATCGTCGCGAGCTTCACGTCGTTGTGGGGTCTTGATTCAACACGAAAATCAGTCCACCATCTACACAAGAATGGACCGCGCGCACCGCGAGAAATACAAGAGCCCGAGGCGGTCGACGTGCTGCTGGTCCTTTGGCGGGGGCATGACACGGTGGATCGTGCTGCGGACATACCCGCCCGTGAGGAGCTGGAGCGCATCGCAGGTGTTGACAGTCAGCGTCGCGTCCTGCGGCTTCACCCACTTCCACTCCTCTGTCACGGGGTCGCAAATCTGCAGCCCCGCAACAGGTTGGCGGAACAAGAGCGTGAAGCTGCCCAGGTCTAGCGGAACACGTCAGTCTAGGGCAGCGGTGGCCAGGGGGAGGACGTACCGGTGTGGCCAGGGACCCAGCTAGACAGCCGTTCGTTGTCGCTCATCGGATGTTTCGAGCACTTCATGTATCTGTTGATGAGGCATGTTTGAGAAAGTTAATCCAGTATCAATAATTTCGACACATGCCTAATGTGATCCTGGGGAATAAACATATTGAAATGAGACTCTGGGGTGCAGATATAGAAGGCAGCGAACCTCGCTCTTGACTTCATACTGGTGGATATTTCGCAGATAGTCCTCGGGAAGCTCCAGCGCGATGGCTACCAAAGTTAGCAGCGGTTCGACGATCTTCGATTGCAACGCCTGAACAGCCGTTGTCAAGGACGTCCGATGCAGCGCCGTACGCCACAGACACACGTACCCGGACGAACTCTTCGATCTCCGCTAGGTTGCGCGACACTGGTGCGGGATGGCTGTGTGTGAAATCACCGTTGAACTCTGAATAGCGCTCGCGTAAGCGGAGTTCATGGAGGCCCCGGTGATGTAAACATACTGGGGATATTGTACACCTCGACTTTATCTTTCAACCCTGTGTTGGGATCAACGCTGCTGAGGAGGTAAGCAGGCGCAGAATTGCCACGGTGCGCAACTTACATGATTCGTCCCGCAGGCATGTAACCGTTGAAGCCGCCCTGGGCAAAGTTGTCCGGGACATAGCGAATCTTCTCCTCCAGCGGCAGGTCGTAGAACGCCTTGCCGATCGCGAACTGGCGGTTGACCTGTTCCTGCGAGACGCCGAAGTTCTTGACGTAGAAGAAGCCCTTCTCCCGCACGGCGGTGATCAGCGTCTTCGCGAGCTCCTTCCGGCCCTTGGGGGTCGCGTAGAGGCTGAGGTCAAGTGTGACTAAATCTGCCCAAGGAAGTTCCTCCTAGGCACGTCAGTATGAAGCGCCTGGACGAACGGATCCCGGTCGCAGCACCGACCTTGGTTTCGGCGACGTATTTGAAGCTTCCAAGCGTAGGTACTGGGACGGGCATGGCAGGGAGGCGGAGTCAAGGAAATGAGTGAAACCGTTCCGGGAGCGCTTTATATATTTTTGTGAATGAGCGATCACGGATTACCGATATTGCATAGCCCAAGTCTCACATGCTAGAATGGAGCTAAACCTGAAAGAATATGCGTCTAGCCTCCTAGGTTACAACGGGCCGCCAACCCCATTCATAATGGTTGTGGTCAAAAATATTGCGGCCCTCCATTCTCCGAGTTCGACAGCGATAAGAGACCGGGAGCGCAGTATGCGTGAGGGCGAGGTAAGGCTGTGCAGATCCCGACGAAAGGCGCCCTGGCCCGACCCTCTGGGCCCGAACGCGTACAAGTTGCGGATGATTTTGTTACGGCTATCGATGATCGAGCTTTGCAAGCTCCTCACCAATCCCGCCGAGTTTACTTCCGTGGGAGAATAGCGTATATCAATCCCGTTGATGGGCGGCCCGAGGGAGCTGTTCAATGTCAATGACTCGAGGCTGTTCAACGCGGAGTTTGCGCTATGGTCTCCGACGCGGCGATGTCTATCCAATTTCCGACGAGTTACGTATGTATGGGGCGAGTGACGAAGCAAGGAAACCTGAATGTAGAGACAGGGAGTTTTCCCCATGGTTTTCAGGCAAAGATATATTGAATGACTCGCAATAGCTTAAAAAGCGTCCAGTCAAGGTCCGAGAATAGTAGCGACGTGGCGTGAGCCGAGGACCCTGGATCTAGCTTGAATGAAGAGATTAGGGATGATAGCTTCAATATTAAGCCGTTCAATAACAGTGCAGCGGGCCTCGAAATAGCCAGTATCGGGGCAGAGATCGAGGGTGCGCACCAAGCGCGGTGTGTTTACCTAATCAGCCACGTGGTGACCCGTTCCGAAACTTCCGATCGTCTATGCGGGAATTGGCCACACCGGCAAACTTACCGGTGGCACAGGTTTCGGCACATTTCGGAGTTTAAAATGTGGCCACTATTGCATTTCGTGCTTGTTTTACCTTCGGACGTCCTTTGCCTCCGCCGGCTAGTGATGGAAGGACATAGGTAAATCTGGAGATCCTGATTTATGCCCTGAACACTACTTTCTGCCCATTTCACGGAGGACTGGTATGTCGAGGATACAGGGAAAGAAATGTCGGTTAAATCTGGTACAATATTCGGAGACCTCGCGCTGAAAACTCACACTGTGATCATGAACCATAGCTAACCCATAAACAACAACTTCGGGACAACGGCAGTGTGATCATTGTTGGACATCGATTCAGTAGAGGTGATGGTATATTCGGGGGACTTCCTCTCATCATCAGCAGTCAACTATGTACCTATTCCTTGACATCGGCTGCAAACGCAAAGTACTAAACCAACGCGACTAGCACGTGATGTGTAGAATTAAACTCCGACGTCACCATCACCGGCATCAGTGTCCGATCACACATGCCGCCGGTTGTCGCCGGTTCCCAATTGCCGGTATGGCCATTTCCCGAATGCAAATCATTCGGAATTCGAGCGGAATCGCAATATAAATTGTGCAATCGAGCCTCACGCCTCAACCATCACTGTTCGGGAAACGAAATGATCACGATCGACGTTCAACATGCCAAACGGGAACACAAGAGAACAATAAGCGAGCTAGTGGAGGCCTAGGCAGGACTTGGGCAGGATAAGACCCGGGACGATATGATATGTCATCCAGAAAGGTCCGGCATTAAATCACTCCCGGTTTGACCGATGGACTGGAATGATTATGTCCAAAAATTGCCCCCGACGTGAAAGCGGGGGGCGCATTATGTGATACGGATTGCGAAATTCCGCGCCACGTCGGCATAAAATACTTCCGTCGTCCGAAGTCCGGATCTTAGACAAGTCGACATCGCTGCTAGCCGCACTGGGATCTACGATCACTGCGTTCAGCCCCCAGTTAGCAACTACAAAAGCGAGGCGGCTAGAAACGCAAGTCTAGGCTCTCCGAGCTGGCTAGGATGTGTTATGTCTAACGGGCTCAAAGCACCTCGGCTTGACTCAAGCCGAGGCGTTGTCTAGGCATCGCGCATCCACTCTTCAGTTTCCGCCTCAGATCAAAACTCCCGATGTGGGAATTATCTCTCGGGAGCTCCCACCATGAATAGTACTGCTTCGTTCGGCGGCTTCAGCGTGTCACCCCAAAGTAAATGGGTGGCTGAGCTTGCTATCGCACTTGAAGCTGCAAAACAGCGGATAGTACACGATTTGGAAAATCAGCTTGGGAGCAAAAGCGAAGTGCGCCGAATCGTTTTCGTGCATTTCGTGGTCGTAACGCACGTCTTGGAACAAGACGACGAATACAGTAGCGTCGGGATCCCGTATGATCGCAGCGGATCTCTTGACCGGTTGCAGTCGGAAGGCTCGAGACTGGCGGCGCCAACGCAGGACAACGCCAAAGAGACTGCAAACTGCGCGCTCGGAATAACGAGCTCAAGGCCATGTTGCAAAGCGGCAGGTCTTCCGCCGGAGAGGCTGCCGCCTTGGCCGCCAATTTGGACTTGCTGCACAAAATCGGGCCTTGGAAGCAGTTTGTCGACGCAGATCTGATCCACCGCGGAATACACTAATTTGAATACAGCGGTGTGCGGAACTGGAAAAGCTTAGGTATCCACCGAGGGATTACACTACGCTGGAGAAGGTGAGCATGATCCTGCTCAGGTTACTTCTCGATCCAGGTAACATCGCTTGTGCTAGTGATGTGCTGAGCTCGAAGCAAGAGTGGACGCCAAGGCCGAGGCGCATCGACCGACCAAACAGAAATCGAGTCAGACGAATAAAGCATGTACAGTGAGTTTCTTTACGGTCAGACGGCCACTTTCTCACTGGCGACCGTACAAGCGCTGCGCAGAGATAGAAAAGACCACGATTCAGCCCTTGCGTGATGCTAATGCACGGCTCAATTCGACCTGGAATTAGGTCCGTCGTTGTCCGAGCGTAAAGGATAAAGGACGGAAACTTATGACGGTTTCTTTGTACAAAAAATGTTTTTGCGCGCGCAAAAGAGCCTAGCACGTGCGAAAGAACTTTTTTGATGGAAAAGGCATAGATTATGGAAGATTTTAGGGCCCAGTATGGTGCTGCTGATCACCTCCTTCACTGGACTGAGTTGTGGAGGAAAAAGCGGAGTACATTCGGGAAATGGCCATACCGGCAACCGGCAACCGGCGGCACTGGTGTCTGCGATCGATCACTAATGCCGGTGATGGGAACCTCGGAGCTTGTTTGCGATTTCAAGACTTGCATTACTATAATTTTAAAGGTCGTCTGGTGATGAGGGAAGATGGTAGCCTAGAAATGAAAACTACACCACAAGCTCGATTGGAACATCCAAAGATCACGTAACATCACTCTTCTCTGAGTCTTATTTGGCTATGGCTCATTATCGCGGGGTCCTTACTCAAAAGGGATCCGAGTATTTAAACCATGGTTTTGTTTTTGTAGGTTCATGTACAGTCTTTAACGGGGAAGCGCAACACAACGTAGAAGAGCAACACTAGGAATTACGTACCTTTGAGGGTTCCGACTAGGTCCAACATTTATACGAGTATAGTAGAGCAGTGTATCATCCTGTCCACAAAAGGATTTGTGTGAAAAGCTCCTGTGAAGCCCTCAAAATTACGATGTTTGTGGCCGCATTTCACAGCCTTTGATCCCGACTACCAGACCTTCCCCTCCTTCTGTGTTCACAGTGTTGGCATATGACAATTTTGTTGCATTGGGGGTTTTTAGCTTCCCTGATTACAGATATGTAGGTTAAACCACTAAAAAGCATACCCCCAGAACTACAATCAACCACGTCGAAGTGTTGCGCTTCTACATTACTTGGGCATATTTGGGGTCCCGGAAAGATTTGCCTCGTTCTGGACACCTATTTAATTTTGCCCCCAAAGGTAAATTATGCCATGGACTAGATATCAATCCGATCCAGAATACAATTTGGACCGAGTAATTTGCGTGGGATTTGGTACAAATATACATGAAACAGTCTGACCGTTGCGCTTCCCTGTTAAAGACCATCTAAGCGACCACCGCCGGCATCACGTGAGGACCTCTTAGGTCCCTAAATTTGTATGGGTGACATGGACCTAAGAGGTCCGGCGTAGGGCGTAGGCGGCGTAGATACAGGCTTCTATTATGTCATTATGCCATGTGCTGTCCGCATGAGTTCCCGGCATCTCCCTTCAGTTTCCCACCACCTCGGGCCCCTGAATGACCTTCCGCTGCCGAATTTGGGAGGGGCAGAGATGGCGGTGGTGGTGGAGGTGGCGGAGGTGGCCGCATCACTGTTTGAGTCCTATTGGGTTTCCTGTACTATTCAATGTGTGTAGCTTATTTAAATGCAAGCTACTTGAAATCCAGGTTTCTGTATTGGTCCACCATGAAATCATTTCATGGTGTATCCAGCTGTCTGCAAAGCATGTTCAAAGAATACACTACCAGCACAAGAGTGGGAAACTATTTTGTGCAGTAATTGAGCTACATTGGGGGGGCACCTACGCTGCCTACGCCACCTCCGCCACCTATGCCACCTACTGCACCTAAATTTCAACCACACATTGGATGTGCTTTCCAATCATAAATCTATATCTTCCAACATGCTGTGCGGGATTCCAAACATATCAGTTGTTGAATATGGTGCGTGGGAGGCGGCGGAGGTGGAGGAGACCTCCATCCCAGGTTATTCGCTTTAAATATTGCACTTCATTAATTATACCTTCCTCTCAACCAAGCATACCAAATAGTTGGTGCACATTTCATGGGACCACAGGCAGTGGATGGAGGGTGACGGAGGCGGCAGAGGTGGAGGAGACCTCCATCCCAGGTCATTCTGGGTTTAAATATTGTGCTTCATTATTATACCTTCCTCTCAACTGAGCATACCAAATAGTTGGTACACATTTCATGGAACCGCAGGCAGTGGATGGAGGGTGATGGAGGTGGCGGAGGCGGTGGAGGTGGAGGAGACCTCCATCCCAGGTCATTCTGGCTTTGTATATTGTGCATCATTATTATACTTTCAGTGTTGATTCTCTCAACCAAGCAAACCAAATAGTTAGTACACATTTCATGGAACCACAGGCGGTTGATGGAGGGTGACAGAGGCGGTGGAGGTGGTGGAGGTGGAGGAGACCTCCATCCCAGGTCATTCTGGCTTTGTATATTGTGCAAATCATTATTATACCTTCAGTGTCGATTCTCTCAACCAAGCATACCAAATAGTTAGTACACATTTCATGGAACCACAGGCAGTGGATGGAGGGTGACAGAGGCGGCGGAGGCGGCGGAGGTGCGTCGCAGGCTCTGGCACCTACGTCAGACCACAAAAATCTTACAGTATGTGTCCAATAGAGTTGATATAAACAATAATTCAAGAGGGTAGAACTATATGTCAAAATTTGAGGTTTCCCCTTCTAATTTTACTCCAGCGATGCGCGAAGCTCGAGGCACAGCTCAAGGATTCGACCAACGAACGGCCTATCAAGCCTCTGCCGGGCAAGCGCAAAGAGCGCAAAGCACCTGTCCCTGACGCGTCGAACGGGCCTTCAAAGGCGGCGAAGAGGGAGTGAAAGTGAAATCTGAGAGCATGGCGTCCTCAGAGAGTGGAACCGACCACGAATATTTCTTGAGATCATCTTGATTCGAATGCGATTATTTTTTCCCTGTCAACCCGGCCGAAGCTTGCGGTCAGACGGGCCTGTTCCGAACAAAGGACATCAATGCGTCTCCACTTTGGGGTCGCTGCGCGCAAATGAGCTTGCCAGCACAATTCCCTCGCCTTCGTGAACGACCACGAATTGACCTTGCAACAGTCATACTGCCAAGATAACTAACTGGATGAGCGCACAGACAAAGACGGAACAGCGCCTTGGTCGCATGAATTAGCTCTGATGAAGTTATCTCCACGGATGGAATATTTCAATGCGTTGCCAATCAAACCAGCGCCACGCACTAATTCCGCCGTGTTGCTGTTGTCTCACGCTTTTTTGGCGTCCTTGCGCACGCTCCTCATACCCACAGATGGAGCCCGAGGCCATTGTTGACAATCTCAGCTTCCTCTCTAAATACTTGGACACCTACAAGGACCGCGTGAGCGCTCTGGAGCAAGAGCTGAATACAGTGGTGCGTCATCGCATCGTCCGTTCCACCGGCATCAGCATCTCAAGGTACCTGGCCTTAGCGGAGTGCCAACTCCTCCGCATCGGACGTCGCAAACAGCCACCTGCGCCGGCTCGAGTCAGACAAGGCCTCCTTGCGCCAGGAGGTCGCTACCTTGCAGGAGGCCTTGAAAGTTAAACAGGAGAGCCGGAAGATCAAGCAGGAGGTCGGGCATGTGGTAGGCCTACACGTCCCTCTTTCGATGCGTTCCTCCTGATGTGCTGGGACAGAAGCTCGAGTCGGAAACGACAAGCTCCATAGCAGTGGCGGCTTCCGAGCCCAACACCGTTCTAAGGGAGGCCCGGAAGATGTACCAGGATGAGCGTGTGCGCAACGAGGCTTTGGAAGCAGTATGTGCCATTTTTCGCAGGACCACTCAACCTAAATCATCTCAGAAATGCGCAACATTAGAGACGAAGGTTACATACAGCGCCGAGCTCGCGGCCAAGGCGCTCAGGGAAGTATGCCCTGCTCACCGCTCATGCCGCCATGATTACTAACAAGCACGTCGCTAGAGATTGGAAGGGGAGAAGGTGAGTAGTTTGGCGATCGCTCGATGGTAGCTATGACTCAATGCCTTCAACCAGACCATGGACAATATGCGCATCGAGGCGGTGGTAATGCAGAAGAACATGGAGGAACTGCAGCAGGTCAGTTTACCTTTCGATGCCTCCTCCGCGACTAAACTGGACGCCCCCAGGCGCATGATGAGCAGGCCGGCGCCCATGCTGAACTCGAGGAGAAAGCTTTCGCTGTCGAAGCCACCGAAACTGTATGGCTTCGTACCTTTTCGAACATCGTCATGCTCATGCGAATTTCGTAGGCTTTGACCACTCTTCGTGAGAAGTACGATCGAATGAAGGCGGCGAAACGGACCATGCGCGCGGTGCGTTCTGTTCTATGCCCGCTTCGTAGCCCAATATTCACTGGTTGTAGGCGTCCGGGGATTTCGAGGGGGAAATCTCCGCTCTCAACGACAAACTCTCCGCCCTCAGAATAAAGTACAAGGCCGTTAAGACCGACAAGGAGGACTTGCAGCAGGTTAGTCGTATCGGAATTGGGTATTTGTGGTCTCACCTCAGCGTTTTTTGCAGACGTGCCGGGAGTTGATTGATATTGTCGAGGACCCGCAGGAGGAAGCGAAAGTGAGTTGACGATTCCTTCCCCCCGCCTGAATCCCGACGCTTAAACACATATACAGAACGCCGTATCGCGGGAGGTACGTGCTATGAAGTGGTGGTGAGCCTCATTTGAGACTGTCCTAGACGCTGGACGATCTTTCCCAGAGGTATACCGAGGCGGACAATGAGCGGACTGCACTAAAAGAGGTCTGTCGCGTGCGTTAGACTTCTTCCCCTCCTCTGAACCACGTTATGCTTGTTAGAAATGCATCTCTCTGGAATGCATGGTTTCCCAGTTGAGCGAAACTAGAGATTCTGCAGACGAACAAACAAAAGTGGTCATTCTCGCAGACACCCGCGTCAATGCTCATCTTGGTACAGGTATCAGACGCATGCGAAAAATACCGAAAATATATGAAAGCGTTATCGTCGTTCGACCATCGACCATGCCCTGTGAAGGATTTGCAGCCTGTTTGCTACAAGGATGGTAATTTGTATGCCTATCTCGCGCAAGTAGGTTTCCATCCAATTTGCCGTAGAAAAATGTCCTCATTCGTATGCCAGGACAAAAATGCCAAAAGGTCCGCGTCGCTATCATCTAAACATGATATACCGAACGTTTTACGGGATACCCCACTAGCTTCCTCCACCATGTTCTATACCTCCCCAAGCGAGCCACTGCTGTGGCCGACGTTCATTTCATCGCGTTCGGTCCCACTCATAAATATGATCGCCAGTCAGGAAAGTGGATTGAGGGGTCCGATCTCGCCACTTTCTATGGAGAGACTCGGGAGTTGTTCGCCAATTGGAATGATTTCGTCCTATACGTGGGAACATATATGTGCCACGACCTCCGGGCCATTTGTCCGGAAGGGACAAGTCTGCCTTTCCACATCGTGAGTTCGACCTCGCCTCCGTGGATGTCCGTTATCTGAACCTTTGATCAGTCTCCATACGAAATTACGGACGCTGCCTTTGGGGTGCCTCTTCCCCAAGGGTTTAAAAAACTCATTGAGCAGTGCTATCCTGACGGAAAGATCAGAGTGGTGGCGACGGGATTACAGTGCGTCGGGTTCAACGTCGCTCTATATGATTCGCTACGCCGGAGATTTGCCGATGATCAGGCTTCGGGAAAGCGGAAGGCGGAGGAAGTGGGTCTCAAGAACTCCGGGTCCAAGCGACACAAAACTGGTTAACCTACTACTATGTATCTAACGTGTTCGATTGTGTTCCGGTGCAAGTATCGCTGAAACATCGAACCCATTCAACTTCAGCACTGAATCCAGCGCTGAGGCTCCTCCTCCAAGGGGAAATGAACCGGGTAATCAAGTGCATATATTTCGCTTTATCAATTGTTCTCATCGGTTCGTCTGCCTTGAAACCGCGTGGCTTTGCACTTCGTAGTCAACATTTGAACCATTGGCCACGTGATTCTCGGACCAATCGGCCGCCAGCTCCGGAAATCCGGGGTCGCGCAGCTGGTCGCGCCAGACACAAATACCGTTCATTCGCAACGAAATGATTCGAGAATAACCTGGAAGAATCTGATGGAGAGGTATTTTTAATAGCCTGTGAATAGTCTACTGTATTTTTTCGTTCAATTCGACAGTCACGCGTCACGTGGACCTTTTTTTTATCGCGGCAATAATTTTTTCTCAATTTATCGGATTTTTTTGGGCCTCAGAAAGTCGGGGTCCGTGTCGAATTGAACGAAATAATACAGTATTCAAGACCTGACACGTCTCTCGTGATTGCCAGCACCAGCCATGAACGACGAGATGAAATGGGCAGCAGAATTCTGCTCTGACTCGAAGGTGGATGCCAATAACCCTCAGAAATGATTGGTTCGTGCCTCAAAATCACCCCGATGACCCGGATTTCATCGTATGACAGATACACGGGCGCCGTTTTCCCCAATGCCCAGCATTTTGTCGTCGCCGGCGGGAATTTCAGGAGCATCACCAACATCACTCATACCAATCCATCCACTCTGGAGTGTGGACCCCGCTGTTCCTGGGACTCAATCAACGACTAAGGGACTGAAATCCGAAGGATTCCAATGGGGGACTTAGATCTGCGCCACGAAATACTATTAGATTGTCCCTCCGGCGTGGTACATCGCCGAGAAGGACGTCATGCTTCACGATGGATGTATTGTGCCCGAATCCAAGGCTACAAGTCGAGCATGACAGTGGCACTATATCAGGGGGAGCAGGGCGAAGAGGTGTGTTGATGTTCCTGTTTCGTTAGACTTCATACGTTTCCTTTCGCAGGAATGGCGGAAGGACATCTCACGACATGCACAGATTCGGCGAGCCATATTTACAAGTACTTATGTAATGTTTATAATCAATTGAAATGAGCTTTTAGAGACCTACTCGAAAAGTGTCCCAGATCTATTCGTGTAACGGATTTAGTGGCAGTGCTAGTCTTCCTAGTGGCTGTGTTGAACGGAATTTAAAGGACAGCCACTAATTTCCCTTCATTTCTTGTGAGATTATAGTGGCTGTGCCTGAGTTATGTAATGAATTGTTGCTCATTGCGCAGGTTCGAGTCTGGTGATACACATTCTCCGTTCTTTAAAAAATTAAGGTCAGGATCTTCATTTTGGCTCCCCTGCATCCTTTTACGTTTCTTGATTGATTGGTCAAATGCGGGACGTGCTGGGAATTAGATCGATAAGTTTACATTCATGTAACCCAAACAATCGATCGAGTGGCATAGTGTACGAGAGCATGGTGTATTGCAGGAAGGGGGATCAGAGGAAGGAGCATGAGGCTAAAAATCACACATAAGAAAACAAAGATCACAATAACAGAGAGAGCTGCGCCATCAAGGCGCCGCGGGACTGGGAGGGTGGACCACGACGTTAGTGTTGCCGCCGGCTAAGCCGATCAATTTCAAAAAAATTATATCTAGCTCGCAATAAAATTTCGGTAATTCTGGGAATATTTTGGAAGATGCATCCCTTAAAAAGCCGTAGGGCGTACCTTTGGATCCAAGGAATTGGTGTAACCGGTGCCCTGATATTTGACCGGCTTCTAAACGGCTAAAATTCGAGCGGTTTAGAAGCCGGTCAAATATCTGTACAATGGCTCCGTGGATCACCTTGTGCCACTGGGAGGCCTTGCTGCTTTAAGGTATTCTTTCTACACAAATATCCTTAGAATTATCTCTATTTGATTCGAAGTGATATCTCAATTCTATGAAATTGATCGGCTTGGCTGGCGGCAACACTAGACCACGTTGAGGGGCGGAACGGCCGCGATGGGGAGTACGCAGGCTCAATGTTGTGCGGGTACTCTGGCGGCACAGTGCCCGAGGATGGCTTGGGGAGAATAGTCTCCCTTTTCCTTGCCATCGTAATCGGTTGAGGTGTCCGCGAGCGCCGACGGCGAGAGCAAGTAGGGGCAGGGCTTGACGGGCGGATGCGCCCGGCTGAATCTTGAACGTAAGCGCGCCGCCCGCAGGCTGCGAGTGTGTGCGCATCGCCGTGCCATAGCACCGTCACAACCTGCTCCATCCGATTGAATTCCGGGTGCATGTCTTGCCAGGAGCGCGGAGCGGGAAGGACCGGAGGACATAATTAGTGTCTGTAGTATGTATTGTATTCCTCGTGCTGTACGGCACTAAACAGCACACATCGAGCTCGAGGTAGCACAATATAATCACTGAAAGACACACTATCAAGCTTCAGGGAAGCTACTGGTCCTATTTTTCTAACTCCATTATGAAAAAGAAAAGAGAAAGTCCATAAGTGTGAGTTTGCCGGGCCGGGCCACGGCCATAACCCCCAAGTTACTTTTCTCTTTTCTGGGAGACATTGATTTGGGTGGCAGGCATCCGAATCTCCTCCAGCTCTTCGGCACGGCGAGTTCGGCCGGTTTACACGCTACGATTTTCCATGACGGTAGGCATCAAGTGTAAGTGAATGAGGAGCTGTACGATGATTTCGGCGTTTCATTAGAGCTGATCCCCATGAATAAAATTGTGGAAAGATACCGTGGCTCACATGTAGCTACGTTATATCTTGGGAAGTTTCTTGTGCGTCCTTCATATTACCCGCCACACGCTAGCTTTATACGATTAACAGGATGCTGAACTCGACGTGAGCGGGGATGGTCCAGTGATGCTCCCTCACACTGACACATGTTCGTAGCAAGTCAACCGATATATGGCCTCTGTTTGGGGTGCTTTCGTGGTGAAATGCTGTCTGATCGATAGATGTGGATCTAACAACATCCAAAGGACCCGGTTGATTGCACGATGTGGATCCGGTCTTCAACTGGTCGTCTCTGCATCGACCTCGCGCCCACTGAATGTGGCGGCCCCCGTCGTTACCATTTTTCGCTCGATTCACCATCATAGACCATCCCCTCTGAGTCAGTTTTCGAACTCAGGGAGGACCCGAGGATCATAGATTCAATATCTGTGGCACTGCGGTGACCGATGCATTTTTGGAACCCAAATGGGGGTCCAAACATGTCTGCCGTTTCCCTCTGTTTTTGATGCGAAACTGAAAAGAACCGCTTTTTTCTCCTGATTTTCTCTTTCTCAACATCAACTGAAAAATCCTTTCCTTTTCACTGCAACACATGAAGTGAAATTTGACCATGTTTAGGGCTCATTTTGCGACCCACAAAAACATCATTTTGACCACCGAAACAGAGGTTGAACAAAGGAATCCTTTGTTCAATAGCTGTTTGCCGAGCTCAAAATGATTTCTGTACGTGACGGAAAAATCTGTCCAAAAAGAGACTGTTTTTCTCACAAAAGAGTGAAAATATTCGGTCCGCATTGGCCGGACAAACGAGTCCGACAAAAATTCGGTCTTAATTTCGCGGTAAAAACGGAGCGAAACACCAGACATGTTTGAACCCGCATTTTCTCCGCCAAAAATGCATGGGCCACCGCAGTGTGGTCAGCTACCATGAGTTCTGTGCCATTTATTTCGCGCACTCTCACCAGTTCCAAATTTCCACGGATGCATCAACGCAGCTGGGGACAGTCATTGGTTTTCCCCCGAGCTCTGTAATCAATGTTCAACATTCGAACGAGATCGCATGTATCCCTGCTTTGCAGTTCGCCGATTTCGTTTGATCAAACTTAGCCGGAGACTCCTTGTTGGTCATGGCGAGTGGGTGGACTCGGTGTGTTCACTTTCTCTGTTCCATACCCTTCTAACAATATTGGTGGCAAGGGTGAAGTCCTCAGATGTGGCGAGTGGACAAATTTATTGTGGATTTGTCTGGGACTATGATCTCCGCTCTGTCTGGCTAGCACAGGCGAATCATATTTTCGATCGGCTCGGTACAACAGCCAACCTCAATGATTATTGTATGTTCACAGTACGCCAATCATATCAATTTTGATCAGTCTTGGCAACAGCCTACGTCTGTGCTATTTGCTACCAACTAACAATCTCCGACACTGGCAAAGATATTCCTCCCGGATATATTTTTCTGTGCCCATCAGGGCATCTTCAACCCGACATCCCGTCACGTTTTCGACGTCCAGAATGCCCGGCATACTGGTCCCTCGACCCGTCCGGAGAAAACCGGCTCAATGCGAAGGAGGCGACACATCTTGGGTTTCAGCTGATGGAGGCTGAGAGTTGGTCCTGGGATCAAGGCGTCTACTTCGGAGCACACCAATTCCATCAGGCCAAAGGTTACGATCCTAGTAGCTAAGACCTCGCGCGAGAGCTGGGTTATCCTATTTTCCACGTTTTTCCCGAGCCACATCAATCATCGGAGGGTGAGAGTCTATACAGTACGTCTGTGATGTGTTGAACAAGTGGAAGTGAGGACAACAGAAAGTAAGGATGATTATTAGTGGGCGAGCTTTGCGAGCCCTTATATATGTACAGAAGTAGTTCTAGAATATTCTACTAATATCTATACTAATGTGGAGTACTCCTTGAGTCGCTCCAAGAAGGTTATAGAATGTACAAGTACATTCTCAACACTCCCCCTCGACTCAACCAGAGTGCGACATGATTCGATCACGTAAATTTTCGAACAGAGGTCGCGGAAGGGCCTTTGTGAATATATCGGCCAAATTGTCCTCGGAGGCGCAGTGGGTGAGTTGTACTTCGTTAGAAGCAACTCGCTCTCGAACGAAATGATAACGAATGTCAATGTGTTTGGATCGTGCATGAAACATGACACTTTCGGCAAACATCATCGCGGCGCGATTGTCGACATTGATAGAGATGGGATCGGGGGGCTGTATGCCGAGCTCTGAACCGAGTTCACGAAGCCAAATCGCTTCGCAAGTTGCACGCGCGAGGGCCATGAACTCGGCCTCCATGGTTGAAAGTGCAACGGTGGGTTGTTTGCGTGAGCTCCATGAGACCGGGCCATTGGCGAGGAAAGCGGCATATCCAGAAATTGAACGGCGGTCAATTTGACTTGCACCCCAGTCGGCGTCGGAGAAAAGGTGGAGTTCTCCGTCCGGATAGAATGAGATACCGAGTTTGTGCGTGCCACGGAGATAGCGGAAGGTGCGCTTCAGTGCGGACATATGTTCTGTGGTCGGACGCTGCGAAAATTGCGAAAGGTGTTGAATTGCATATGCAAGGTCGGGGCGAGTAGCGACCACGAGGTACATGAGTTTGCCGACACCGGATAAATATTCACGGCGTAAGTCCTCATCAACAATGCGCGGGTCATCCTTCTCGGGTAGCGAGAGTTTGACTTCGGATCAAGAGGGGTAGAGACGGGGTTACAGTTGGTCATCCCAACTGAGTCGAGGACACGTTCAGCGTAGGCGGTTTGGGTGAGTCGAATTGAACCATTGGTGTTACGAACAATTTCCATTCCAAGAATGTTCGTGAGTTCACCTAGGTCAGTGACATTAAATTTGGAAGATAGCTCCCCTTAAGCCGAGCAAGCTCAGTGTTGGTACGAGCAAAAAGAGTCATGTCATCAACATGGACTGCGACGATTGTGGGAGAGGAGGTGGGGGTCTGGCGGCGAAGATATACACACTGATCAGAGATCAAGCGCGTAAATCCGAGTTCCTTGAACGTGGAGTCGAGTGTGCGGTTCCAGTTATGGCCAGACTGGCGCAAACCATACAGAGAGAGTTTGAGGCGGCAGACACGACCAGTTCCATCGTCGTAAGCATCTGGCTTCTGCATGTAAACAGTCTCATCAAGTGGGCTGTTCAAATAAGCTGCGACAACGTCCATGCCGTGAGCTTTGAGTTCGTAGTGTGCAGCGAGAGCGATGAGAAACCGAAAGGTTTCAAGACGAATGGTGGGGGCGAAAGTTTCGTTAAAATCAATGCCGGGAATTTGGGAAAATCCTTTTACAACGAGGCGGCCTTTGTATTTCACAACTTTGCCGGTAGCGTCGCGTTTGAGGCGAAAAACCCAACGGCATGCAATTGCCTTGCGACCTGTGGGGAGATCTACGAGTTCCCAGGTGCCAAGCTTTATATGCTGACCCATTTCCGCATCCATGGCAGCTTGCCATTGCGGCCAATCGGGTCGTGCGCGTGCATCCTTGACAGATTTCGGATCATCATCCAGCATGGCAGCTTCAGCAGCTGCAAATACAAAGTCAAGGTTTGAGCGGTGGGTGCGCTTGCCCTCGATGATATTATCGGTGGTAATCGTGCTGCTAATATCTCGCGGGGCTTTAAGCGACGATGATGGCGGCGATGGGGAAGGCAGGGGCCTGAGAGTGGAAGTGGTTGAAATTGGTCCGGGGGTGCGCGGCTGCTGGGGAACGGCTGCAGATGTTGCGGAGGGTTCAGCAGGCGGAATGGTAGATGTGAAGGTTGAAGGAACCGAATCTGGCTGTGATTCAGGTCCATGCTCAACATTCTCCCCCTCAGCCAGAGAAGGGAACGGAGCGGGGACAATATAATCCCCTACGATGGTCGTAGGATCCTGGAAAATTACATTCCGGGAGTGCTGAACTGAACTGTTGCCCGGGTTATAATAACGGAAGGAGCGTGCATGCTCCCAAAGTCCCACAAATCGATACTGGTGAGCTTTTGCCGCGAGTTTGTGGACTTTTCCGTCCTGCCGCAAAACCCAAATTTTTGCACCAAATTCTTGAATATTGGAAATGTCAGGCTTCTTGTGGGTGAAAGCCTCGATGGGTGCTATATCGTCGTCAAGTGCGGCGGTGGGGCATCGATTCTTGATGTAGAAAGCATAGTTTACAGCCTCGGGCCATAAAGACCACGGAAGGTGTGAACTGATGAGCATGGTGCGTGCACGTTCAACGATGGTGCAATTGAGGCGTTCGGCAACGCCGTTCTGGGCAGATGAGTGCGGTGCGGTGAGCTTTTACTCGATACCTCGGCTCGCAAGCCAATCGAGTGTAGCCTTGTTGACATATTCCTTCCCATTGTCGAAACGGAAACAGCGGGGTTTACGGCCAGTTTGGGTCTCTAGAAATGCGACATAGTCCTTGATCTTCTGAAGAACTGTAGGACCCTCCTTATTCTTCAAGAAGCGTGGACGACTGTGGGCAGATTTCGCATCTGTGAAGGAAATAAAATAATATTCTCCTCCGAGTCCACGAACACGGGCTTTACCCCAAAGATCGGTGTAAACCATGTCACCGATATGTTCGTATTTGCGCTGAGATTCCTTCGGGAATGGCAAAACATGAGCCTTGCCTTGAATACAGGCTTGGCATTGATGTGTTGGCTCGGTGGTATCCACATTCATGCCCTTAACCATATTCTTTGCCTTGAGCTTGCGGATAGCGGGGTAATTGAGGTGACCAAGTGTGCGGTGCCATTCATCCAAAGTACGTGCGGGGAAAGCGTGGGTGATGGAGGAAGGAGTGGTGGGAGCGATGCGAAGTTTGTAGAGCCGAGAAATTTTGTCGCCGATGGCAAGAAGTGTTCCAGTCCGTTTGGAACGCACTTCGACAGTGTTGCCATCAAAAATTGCACGGAAGCCTGCGTCTGTCAGTCGTGCGACAGAAATGAGATTGCAGGGGGCCGTGGGGCAGTGGAGGACATTGCGTAGCATGCAAGCATGCGACTTTTTACCAACTGCGAAGGATAGAGGGACAGTGCCGCGGCCAATGCCAGCGGTATCACCAATGCCGATAATTTTGTGGCCGGGGGTCTCGGAATACTGGGTGAAAAATGATTTATTGCGGACTATGGACCTACTACAACCAGAGTCTAGTAGCCAGTCGTCCGGCTGAAGTCCGAGAGAGGCGGTGGGTTCACGTGCAATAAACCCAAAATCTTCGTCACCGGAGGAATCCTCGACGGCTATATGTGCACGCGATTTCCCGTTGCCCTGGCGGCCGCAGCGGTTACGGAAGTTTGATTGCGGGCGGCCAGAGGTTTGTTGCTGGGATTGCTGGGTGTTCTGCTGACCATTCTGCTGGCTATTCTGCTGATCATGCTTGCTAGCATAGTGTCCAAAACGACCGCATTTGAAGCATTTGACCTTGGACAAATCTACGGCAGGCAGAGCGGTGGTGGGATCAGCAGGGGTGTGAGAATGACGGCGGGCATCTTCGGAGAGAATGCGCGCGATGAGCTTGGTGGAGTCGGCAGCAATGTCTTCAGCGATAGCCGAGACGAAGGAGTCCCATGACTCTGGCAAAGACTCCAACAAGGTATAGGCAAATTCATCGTCCGGGATTGGACGACCGAGACGGCTGAGTTCCGTAGAGTAAGTGCGCATCATCCTGATGTGCTCTTCGATGTCTCCATCCTCGGGGCAAGTGGTGCGATGGAATTTGCGCCGAGTAAGAGTGATGCCGATAGCGCCCTTGGCTTCGTACATATTGCACAAAGCAGTCCAGGCCTCCGTTGCTGTCTTGGCAGCGGAGACGTAGACTAGGACATTGTCATCAACACGTAGAATGATGGTGGAGAGGGCCTTGCGGTCCGCTCTGTTCCAGGCGGCGAGTGGTCCGGCCTCGGTCGGAGGTGTGGCCGAGTTGGAGAGATAAATGTCGTAGCCCAGATCAGTCAGAATGTGGAACATTCTGAGCTTCCAGACGGCCCAGTTCTCTGTGCCGTGAAGCGGATCAATGCGGTAGATGTGGGAGTCGGCAGAGGAAGACATGATAGGGGGTTGTCACGTGTGCTGGGATAAACGGGGTAAGGCGGATCACGACTGGAGCGGGGCTCAACAGGGATGCGACGCAAAAATAATGCACGAGGATCGACGGTTCAATTAGGCGCGTGCGGGGCCCATAACCTGTTGAACAAGTGGAAGTGAGGACAACAGAAAGTAAGGATGATTATTATTGGGCGAGCTTTGCGAGCCCTCATATATGTACAGAAGTAGTTCTAGAATATTCTACTAATATCTATACTAATGTGGAGTACTCCTTGAGTCGCTCCAAGAAGGTTATAGAATGTACAAGTACATTCTCAACATGATGAATCTCCGATTTCGGGGCTTATGAAGAGTTTTAGCGCCGGATCTCTCGCTTAAACCTGAAACTTTGCATGAGGGGGAGATGCGAGGCGTCCTAATCTAGCAGAAGCCCCGCCAAATTTTGAAAACTTCCCGTTCTAACATGACCAAACTTTGAATGCAGCGGTCGTGAGTTCGAACCTCACAAAAACTTTCTTTTTCCTGCTCGAGATTTGCCCGAAGATGCCCGAGATCATGATGCCAGATCATGATGCCGTTCAAGCGACGTCCGAAAGCGCCAGCTCATCGCCTTTCTCTTCCTCTCCCACCATCTCGACGTCCACCCAGCACCTGCCCAGCTTTTGTTGCTCATGTCGGCTTCTATCTTGGTGGCTGGTGTTCATACCTCTCTTGTTGACTTGTCCGGCCTCCCTGCAACAGCTGTTTCTGCCTCGTTTGCCAATCGCATCGCTCCGTATCGCCGTAACAATTTGCTTGCACTAACCGTGAACGGCGGACCACACAGTTCTTTCACAATGGTGCTAGAATGTTCTGTGCAACAAAATCTTGATGTAGATGTATCTCTGGGTCTGGATTGGACTTCGAGTGTTCGGGAATGGCTCATCGGCCTCCACCTTCCTTGCGGTCCCGACTCCATTCGTCATCTTCTCTCCGCTGTAAATCCCTCTGGTGCGTCAGTTTGACACCTTGTCAAATTCTGCTCAGCGTGTCGCAGACTCTCCGGCGGTATCCGCCTCTGAGCATGGAGGACGACCGCCCATTCCTCTCGGCTGTAAGCAGTTTTGTTAATATATATATTTCCCTCGACGAGCTGACCTTGCTCTAGCTTCGCCGTACATGGCCGCCTTGTCATCCTCTGCTTTTCCTGCCCTTCCAGGGCGGATGCCTGCCCATCCGGGGCGGATGCCTGACCATACATGGCAGATGCCCGACCGTACGCGACGGATGCCCGACCATACGTGGTGGATGCCTGCCCATCCGGGGCAGAAGGCCATCTCTGCGGAAATTGGTAAAAATCAACATTCACATAATGCTGGGACCGGTTGTTCATCGTCAATGTCTATTCTATCTGGCCCATCTCAATGCACTAGTAATTTAGAAGATGTTTTTCTCTCTCTAGATCCCCTTGTTAATATTCTAAACTGTGATCCGTATAGTGTATATAATCAAATGGATTTCCATGCTCTGCCGTCGCAAGGGCTAAGTGTAAAGCAGTGTCGTGAGTCTCTTGTCTATAACATCCTGAATAGTGGCTGCCCAACAGTGAACCCTGATGGACGCGAATCCTTTTCTTGTCTAGCGGGTTGTCAAAACCTTGGTTTTTCTTTTGGTTCACCTGCTGATATGAGCTATGCTGCTCACAGTGTCCTACTCTCTTCCACTTTATCCGATGGGGGCATGTCTGCTGTTGTGGGATGCATGGGCTTGTCTGATCCAACAACCGTAAGGTCTGCGCTAGCGCGAAAGCGCGCGGAAATTGTTCTTGCTCACAGAGTTGAAAATCCTTTACACTCGGTATTTGATAGGATAGAAAATTTGCCCAAGCCGTCCCTAATTGCACTCGGGGCTTTGCACGGACTACAGCTTGGTCAATACAGTGCTCCACAGGCTCGCACAATACTCGGAGATCATGTTAGCGGCGGCAGGTGTGGGCTTCATGTGTCTGGTTATCGTCATTTGGGATGTGCTAATCTATTGAATTTATCTTCTCCGACACCTGACTCGCTTGGATTCCCTGACTTCGATCCTGTAGAAACCCAGATAGCAATTCTTGGATCTGTTATTGGCAAGTTATCGACCCGTCCGTTGAGACGCATCCTTGAGATTCACAAGGTTGATTTCAGTCCAAAAGATAATGTTGGCTACCTGCGAAAACATCTCAAAGGTTATCTCAAGCGTTTACGTCGCAGAAAGAAATTAAATGGCTTGAAGACAAATTGGACTGATAAAAGCAACGATGCCAAGGAGACCCGATCTCGCGAAAAAGCCGAAGATTGGCCGAGACTCGTACCAAAGTCGCTCAAGGAAAAATTGATAAAGAATTTCAACCTTCGAATTTCCCGTGAATCTCAGTCATGGTTTGCGTGTGCAAGCTGTTCCGGTCGAACCCTGGTGAAAGATCAGTGTAAACTTGGATTGGAAGAATTTGATTTGAAACTCCTCAACCGACCAGATTGGGACGCAAATACAGATTCTGACTCCGAGTTTGCTATGGAAATTGACCCGACCTGTCTTGCCAGAGACAGTGTTTGTACACCAGGTGACACTATGGATGTCGACGATGATTTCGGTGCCACTGAACATGTTGAAAAACAACCAGATCCTTGGCTCGACCCGGACTGCACACCTCCACCCATGCCGTTCACCAAAGGGATGTTTGCTGAAGCCTTGATAGATCCTGACGGGATTGGCTCGGATGAGGCCGGAAATCCAGTTCTTCTGACCTGTAAAAATTGTTACTCATTTTTGAAGCGCGGTAAAGTTCCACGTCTGTCCTTGGCAAATTATAATTTTTTGGGACCAGTTCCTCCCGAGCTCACTGATCTCACTGTTATTGAGGAAGCAATGATTGCGCGATGCCGTGCTAAATGCTGGATTATTCAACTCGAAGAAGATGATCATTCGACTCCAATTACTCAACGCGGTGTGCGAGGGCATGTCATTGTTTATCCTCAACGGCCATCTGATATTGCGAAAGTACTACCTCCTTCCATCGAAGAGGTTGTTACGCCTATCTGTGTAATTTTTGTTGGCTCTAATCCTCCGACAAAGGAATGGCTCCAAAAAAAGGCCAAACCGCTGACAGTGCGAAAGGAGAAAGTTCTAGCTGCTTTGGATTGGCTTAAATTGCACAACCCGCTCTACAAAGACGTTGAAATTAATCGCCATGTATTTGACGGTCAACCCGACGAGACAATTCTTCCGTTCCATGTGCAGCACATTTTGCCGTCTGCGGGTATTGATGCGACAACATCCTCTTACGTCCCGAGGCCCCAAGAGACAAATCCTGTTGATTCCTGCGCTAGCAGCATTGAACCCAAAGCTGATTCAGATGTTCTCGACTTGATGGCTACCATGAGCCCACCGACCACGAAACCCATTCCATTTGAATCTGTGGTTGTGATGGATGTTGAAGGTCACGCTTCCTCGAATGAACTTCGTCAGGCCGCAATAAACCACATGAATCTCTCTGGAAAGAACTACCTTGGTATCCCTCATGATAAGAACCCTGCGAACGAATTCAACAATCCTTCTCTATTCCCTATGACTTACCCAACGCTATATCCATACGGAATCGGTGGCTGCGAAGATAAAAGACGGCAAACTCCCTTGAGCATGAAGACACATATTAAGCACTTGTTCAATCTATCAGATCGACGGTTTAAGACGCACTATTCATTTTTATTCACTGCGTTTAATATGCTGCAACGACGCGAAGTTTTGCTAAGAACCAGTTTGAAGGTGAAACGAAAGAATTTTGATCGTGTTGCTGCTCAGTTTGCCACGGTTTCGCCCCAAGCAGTCCACGTAGTATCGGAACGAATTGCTAATGGTGACACTAAAACAGCCAACAATGCGGAGGAACGCCGAGTGTTGAAGTTGATGCAGGAGGTCAATGTGATCAATGCCCATGTTGCGGGTTCGTCTCAGTCTAAACTCGTCATGAGAAATCAGATTCACGGGCTGATGATTGAGAAAGGACTTCCCAGTTGCTATCTGACTATTAATCCCGCTGATATTTACAACCCACTGGTAAAATTTCTGGCGGGTGATGAAATAGATTTGGATAAGTTGACTCTGGACAGCGTCCCTGACTATTTTGATCAGTCTTGCTTGGTTGCCAAAAACCCGGCAGTTGCTGCCCAATTTTTCAATGTGTACATGAAGGCATTTATTTCTGAGATACTGGGATACGATCCAAAGCAGGAGGACCTGGAGGGTGGAATCCTTGGAGTGGTCAAGGCATATTATGGGTGTGTTGAAGCACAAGGACGTGGTACCGTACATTGCCATATGCTCGTCTGGCTTGAGGGTGGTTTGAATCCAAATCAAATCAAGGAGAAGGCTTTGGCCAATGGTGGAGATCTGAAATTCCAAGAGAAACTCTTAGCATTCCTCGATGATACAATTTCGACCAGCATACCTTCCGATCCAGATCCAGATTTTGAGCTGGAACTTGGAAAAATCCATCCATGCGCAACAAGAGGTCCCACGGAGTCCGACAACACTCGGAACGTATCTGCTGCTCGTGAAAAAGATCTCCACAACTTGGTGAAAAAATGCCAGTTCCACACGCACCATCCGACCTGTTACAAGTACTGGCGTGGAAAGCCTGAGCCCAAGGAATGCAGGTTCGATTTGGATGAATCAAATACTGCGCCAATCAGTGTGTTCGATCCCGAGACTGGCGAACTTACTCTTAGATGTCTCGATGGTTTAGTTAATAATTTCAATGAGAGTACAATCGAGGCCATTCGATGTAATATGGACATAAAATTCATCGGTTCAGGTCCTGCAGCTAAAGCCATACATTACTACATCACGGATTATATCACGAAAACTCAGCTGCAGGCACATGTAGCCTATGCCGCATTGGAACTTGCTGTTGGAAGACTCGGGGAATATGATGCAAACATCGATGAATATACGGTCCGAGCTCGCCGGTTGCTGCAGAAATGTGCGCACTCGATGATAGCAAAGCAGGAATTGTCTGCGCAACAGGTAGTATCGTACTTGATGGATTATGAAGACCACTTTACCAGTCACAAGTTTAGTAGTCTCTATTGGACCGGTTTCGAGAAATTCATCAACGATGAAGATCGCAGTCCAGAATGCTATCGATCCCGGGTTGAAATCCCACAGGAATTGCCTGAAGTCAGTTCTCCAGAAGATGTAAATGCAGAACATGATGTTAATTCTGATTTGGACCATCCAGTTGATATTGCCACTGCTGTCCACTCGCTTGAAACCACCGAAGAAGAAGAAGAAGAAGGAGGTGTTGATGAAATCACCTTGATTTTGACGACACAGGCCGACCTTCGCCATCAGCAAGCCAAGTAGCTGATTATCAGAGTAGAGGAGAATCTTTAAAAGATGTTCGTGTTTGGGATTTTGCGGCCCAGGTTGAGAAGGTATTCAAAGCATCAGCACAGCGGAAACACCGTGACGAGTCAGAACAAGGGAACGAAGAGGACCGTGAGAACGAGGAATATCTCGATGAACTCGATGAAGTTGACGATATCTTGAGCTATTCTGGACGGTTAAGGCCAAAGGTGGCTCTGAACACGGATCATATTCAAGCAGATAGTCATTTCTTGCGGGTTATAAATCCCATCTCCAGAAGGGTTCCAGTGCCAATTGGTCCAGAAATGCCGCGCCGGGACGTTGAAGATTTGAAACAGAAGCATGCGAGGCTCATGCTGGTCTTGTTCAAGCCTTGGAGACATGCAAGCGACTTGAGGGTGAAGGGACAATCTTGGCATGAAGTCTACCAGTCATTCCGTGCGGAGGGCTCATCAGTTGTGTTGGCGGCCATTGACAATATTCAGATTTTGCACGAATGTAAGGACAGTCGGGATGCGCACTTCGCCAACAGAAGCAACCGAAAAAGGGCCGGAATTTCAGCAGAAATTGCACGGACTGTAGCCGCTGGGGACAATATGTACGGTGAGGAGAATGAAATCACCTTGTTGGACCACCTCGAAACAATGGAGCGTTCCCATTCAAACCATCTGAATGACGTTACATCACATATCCTCGATTCAATTACGTCCGCCGAGCTCAGTGGAATGTTTTCATATGCTGAAACAAATTCATCTGCCCAGAGAGCGCCTGAACTTGAGCAACATGAACTAGTGGAAGGCAAGAACCCGGTTCAGGAACATCAATGGCAAAAGTCCTACGAGGCGAGAAAGGAAAAATGGAAGAAATCTGCTTCGCTACAAGATCAGCCATCTGCAGTGCTCGAAGACAGTTCAAAAACTCAACCGGCAGTTGATATACTTCAAAACGGTGCAAACTTTCGATCCACTGTCCAGGATTATCAGGGCATTGCCGGAATTCATGCAGGGCCCTCCGATTCAGAGTCTATCGCGCAAGAGAGTCGCATCTCGCTTTCCATTGAGGAGGTAATTGCAGAGTACACTTTGAACACTGAGCAATCAAGGGCCTTTAGGTTGATCTCTGAGCACAGTTTGGAAAAGAGAGATCAACCGCTGCGCATGTTCCCTGGTGGTCCAGGCTGTACTATTTTCAACCACCTAGTTGGCCACCCTACCTAGTTGGCCACTTGAGAGCTAGAAGGCCAGAGCTTGATCATTATGACTGGGCATAATGTACAAACAGAGTACGACCTCCCACGAATGTCCAGACCAAATTTCAGCCGAAAGTGATGGGTTGATTGAAAGCTACGACATCGCGGATCGGGATCCGAAGCGTGGGGACATCAATTTGTTGCCGTCGGGCCGCTCACCTCACTTGCCCTTGCCATTTCTCCACCATTTCTTCGTCGATCCATGACCTTTGGGGCTCATTCTGATCCTTCAATGCTGGGCTTCTCTCCTTAATGCCACTGGATGGCAATGGGCTGGACTACCTTTCTTGACACACTCGGGAAAGGACCACTTCCTTTTTCAGTCAGCCATACTGGTGACCGTCGGGGTACAAGACACCGTCACGCTATTGGTCTGAATTCTTACACACTACTTCTAACTATCCAATGCATCCTTTTGAGAGGTATTTCTGGATTTTATTGATCCAACTCTGATCGTTCTGCAGGCCATTATCTCAAATCACCTAATTTTGGTCTCGCTAATAGTCGGATTTTTTGGAGGAGCTACCAGCATCTTAGAATGCAGTTAGGCATTTAGTTACATCTCAATACTTACCATTAAGTAGTGTGGATCTTAATTTGGCTCATCTTGGCTTTTTTTCTACTTGTAGGACACTGGTTCATTTCACCACCCCGATTTTGGAGTTCCCCATCAGTTGGAAGCAGATTTTCTGACACTTTGTATGCCTCACATATGGACCAAAACTATGTGAAGTAGTCGAGATGACCTACCTCTATGATCTAGAGTACATGTGGCCACCATTTGAAAGCTCAGCCCATAATTTAGCGGGGTGGCCAACTAGCCTGTTATTTAGCCATGTTACACTGCCGCGCAAAATAAATTCACTGTGAACTCAAGTGCTGGCATATTTGAGGACTTGGGGTCTTCAACTCTTGCTAGGATGCATGCCTTCGCTCTGATGTAGTTGTGCTTCGATTGACCCATTTAAACGACAACGGGAGAGGAACAAATGCTTAAGTGGCCAACTAAGTGGTGGAAAATAGTACCGGTAAGTCCAAAGTTATAAACACGCTGACTGACTTTTTCACAAGACGAGGCCAAGGACGTCGCTTCCGCCTTGCTTCCTATACTGGAGTTGCAGCACGGAATATCTCGGGAATAACATTGCATGCAGCACTGAACCTGGGCCAGAAATCAAAATTCGGGATGAATAGTAAAGCTCGCCGAGATCTGATGTCCATGTGGGAAGGAGTGGATTATCTGTTTATAGATGAGGTTTCGATGATTGGCTGTGCTCTCCTGTACGACATCAGCGAAGCCTTGAGCATTGCAAAGGGAAATACGGACGCATTCGGAGGAATTAACATCTTTGCGGGAGACTTTTCGCAGTTACCACCTGTGGGTCAGAAGACATTGTATGCCAATATAGTCAAACCTGGCGCTCTTTATACTGCAGACACCCGGCCAAAGCAGAATGATGTCTTTGGCAAATTACTGTGGCTGTCTGTCAAGACCGTAGTACTTCTAACAGAGAACAAACGTCAAAGTGGACCTGGAAATGGAAGGTTTCTGGCCCTGCTCGGTAGACTGAGGGAAGGAAGATGCACGGACTCAGACTACGAGTTGCTCAATAGCCGGGTGTTGTCCAATTTGGATATAGATTGGACGGACGAAAAATGGAGGCGTGCGCCGATCATAGTTTCAGACAATGCGACTAAGGATGCGCTGAATGTCAGAGCAGCACAGGCTTTCGCAGAGGCCACTGGACGTACCATGCACTGGTATCATGCGAGCGATACAATGGCCAGAAATAAGCCCATTGAAGATGAGACCCTAATAGAACGGCTCAATCGTATGGATTCCGGACAGACCAACCAGCGACTCGGTAAAATTCCTCTAGTTATTGGAATGCCTGTTATGATTTCGCAAAACTTCGATGTTCCTGGGGGCGTACTCAACGGCTGCGCTGGTATTTTGAAGAGCGTGAGATACAGGTTGGATGCAAAAGGTCGGAGGCATGCCATTTCGTGTGTGATTGAAGCACCAGACACATCACCCGGAATTATTGAAGGGTTACCGGACCACCATGTCGTCGCCCTTGAGGACACTGTCAGCGTAGAATTTACACATTACCATTCCAAGCAAACCAGAGCAATTCGACGGACTCAACTTCCAGTTCTCCCAGCGTTTGCTATTCCAGCGCACAAATCCCTGGGCAAAACACTTCAACATACGGTTGTTAACCTTCGTCAATGTTCAGGAACCGAGGCACCGTACGTTATGATATCAAGGGTTACGTCGTTGGAAGGCTTGCTCATACTGAACTCTTTCAGGAAGGAGCGGATAACTTGTCGCCAGTCTGAGGAGGTTCGGAATGAAGCGGAGCGGCATGAAATTCTGGCACTTCACACCATTGTGGAGGCCGGAAGCCTAGAGGAAGCCGAAGAGGCGAATTTCAAACTGCAACAGTTAGCCCTGTCTCCTGTGGACCTCAGAAATGTTGTTGGAAGAGAAGGGGACGAAACCCATCTAGCAGAGGACTCCTTCGTCAGATTAACTCGGCTCGAAAGAGCCAATCTGATGGCTGTCCGCGCAAGTATTGCGCCTCTGCCGTCCAGTCGGTCGACCCGAGTTTCGCTCGCTCTACCAAAGCGGGTGCCACGTAAGTCGACGTCTGGAACCACACTCCCACGCATAGGTATGGTGTTGAACATATCTTTATGTTTGCAACTTACCGAAATCAATTCAGCTGGACCGTCATCATCATCGATCCAATCCTCCTCATCCCAGCCACCATCACCCCCGGTTACACCCCATGTGCCTTTCGTTCCGGCGACACCCGTGGTGCGAGAGAAGCGAAAGGCCGTTCCGACGGCTCCTGCAAAACCAAAACGGCGGAGACGACGTTAGAAGACACAGGTGCGCTTGTCGAAAAAAATACCGTGAAGGTTTTGTGCTGACTTTCTCGAAAGCACCACCATTTGAAACCACGTCTCTGTCATCTAGCCTCTTCACCGCTTGCTAGGGTTTGGATGAGGGTGCCGTTGTGGTAGCGCGACTTGCCTCGCTCGTCGCCTGCGGGCTTCGGGCCGAGTGCGCGTGTCAGCCGACCACATCGTGTCCTCAATTCGTTTCACTGCTCCTGCGCATTCCCCTCACTCATTTTATTACTGAACCTATTCTACTGATTTGATTCACATCAGATTCTGATTGCAGCTGCACGAGCGTGTTCATACGCAATGCACTGCCAAGCCGATATACCTGGGACATCAAGTTCAATTCCTCTCACACGCGGGAAATATTGATTATTGAGCTTTTGGACTCTTCAACATATTTGATTACTTACCTATCACCTACATTACAGTATTATTCTTCTCTTTTCTACGTACCGCCAACGCGACGAGCCAGACCCGAGTTGTCGGCCATCTCGGACTACGCCGGAGATCGAGCCGACAGTGGATTGGGCACCCACATGCCAATGTCTTGCGGGGGACATGCTCTCCCTATTCCGTCTTTGCGTAGCTCCCGGCTGGTTTGTGCGACGGAGGTTTTTCTCTTAGCTACGGCTTTCTCAACGGACACTTTACATACGGAGATCTGAGTCATTATTTCATCTATTTGTTGTTCCTGGACTCTTCCTTACCTCTTACCACCACAATCGAGCCAATTCTTTTGCTTTCCTGAGCCTCCCCTTTGATTTTGAACCACAACCAGTTGAGTTGAACCATTTTATTGCCGTACTGACTATTCTACATCTAGAGCTTCGATCCGCATCAGGTGATACGGGAATCGACTCCACGACTCGGCGCCATCGCCGGCACGACCTGGACACCCCTCAGTCGTCGTGAGGACCAACTCATTCTTCTTCACCGTGAGTGGAATCGCTTCTAAAATGCAAAATTTCAAACCATGTTGAATTTTTCAGGGCCTCCCGAATGAATTGCCAAGTACTGGCAGACACGGGTAAGGCCTCAATTTACCCACCACCTGTGAAGATTAAAATCTGAGGTCGAGTCACAGCTGTGCTGGTGTTTCAGCTTACACACCAATTAAAAACTCCGCTTCGGCACCGTAATCCTCTGGTGTCCTACAACTTATGGGGGGTTGCAATTTAAATTATGAGGGCTGAGAATGGGGTCATCCCAGCATCATAAAGCTGCTTTTCAGAGCTCTCGGGAGAAATTTTAAACGGTTAAAAAAAAAGTTGACGCTTACTTTCAATCCCCGAAGCGGCAGTCTCCTCAGATCATCCTGGGATCTTGGGATCTCGGGGTCCCATGAAAATTCTGGACGGGTTGAAGCGCTGATCAGAAGTTTGGAACACACTGGAACCCAACCGTCAGAGATGTTGATTCGAGACCTCAGGCTGTGTTTGTAGCATTGTCACCAGGGGCCCAGGCGTATGGTATCATTTGTTCTTTCTTGAAGTTCCGCAACTGCGGTTTAGATGAGAGGATACAGATACTAGCCTCTGAGATAGTGGGCTTTGCCGCGAAGCGCGCTACCTCAGGTTATACGGCAAAGGTAGAGCAGGAGCTCGAGCGGTTTGATCGAGGGTAAACACATGAAAATAGCCCGATTTGGTCGTGTTCCGATGATGGCCGAAGATGAGAACCACGAAACTTTTGTTCCTGTGGCACGAATAACACGCTATTGGAGATTCTGAGGAGAGGGAAAGTCTTGTAATTATGAACCAAATCCATTTGGACATTCAATGAGGTGACCATCCGGAGTCGGAGATAACTGAAGCTGAGAGCCATCTTACAGCTGTTTGCAAATGTAATGACACTACCCCTATTTTTATAAGAAAGAGCAATTTAAACACATCTGATTCTCATGCTCATTCCTCTGTCAATTCTTAATGGATTAACTTGATTCCAGGCACATTAGAGAGCGGTTAAGCAGGGCTTTCAACCCATACTAAACACCAAGGGTTAGACACAAAATTTGAGGCCCTAAAATTCGACCCCGGTCTTCCGAACGACAGGTTCTGATTGACCGTTCTCACTCAATTCCTGGTCGATTTTCTTGAATCCGGATGATTCCTGACCCTAAAATATAGGCAATAATGCTTAGTATATCCAAATGTGTTGCACCACTCCGGCACTCCTCCAAGCTTATATTTCGTGTGAGATTTCAAGACTTCATTGAACCATGGGAATTTGGATGTGAAACCAAAAGGTAAGCCCGGAGCGCCTATGTATATATACTCCGTCAAAATGACCCCAAGATCATCCAATCCAGTTTAGAATTGACCGAATACTGAGCTATTCAAGCTGCGGTTCAAAACAAGGGGGTGAATTTTGAAGCACCTAATTCTGGAGAGCTGTCTGTAATGTATGATGTGGGTGGAAAGCCCTGATTCCTGCCTCTTGAACCCACCTGGAATCATGTCAATCAGGCCAGAATTGGCCGAGAAATGAGCACGAAGATGCGGGGTGTTCGAGTTGCTCCTTCTTAATCTATTTTTAGGAAGTGTCATTACTTCTGCAAAGAGCTGTAAACCGACCATACCATAGTATACATACGTCAGTTTGGGGATCTCTGGCTGTGGAACATGATATTTTGACAAAGTGAACTCGACCAGATCAGAGATTTTAAGATTGGATCAACTTTATTTTCGAGTCCAAATTTTGACCAGTTTAGAACATCGATATCACCTCCATCGACCGATCGGACGCCCACCTTCCAGATACCTGAGGTGGTTGCGGCGAAAATTTTGCCGGGGAGGTATATGCACACCCCCTTAGCATGTTTGACTGGATCGCTCATTGAAATGCTGCTCCTGCATGTCAAAAACACTACAGAATACCGATGAGAGGTGGAATCCTGTGGAATCACATGTGAGGGTTAAATAGATTGCGCCAGCCTGCAGAGTGGTGGTTAGGATGGATTTCTATTTTCCTGGTGTTCGGACAATAGCAAACTCTTATTTGGTTGTGGATTCATTGTACAAGCAAAGTCCCGATGTCGACTCAGCGGCGAAATAGAGGAATGGACATTCAAGGTGTGGTCCTGATCCAGAAAGTATGAAAAGGAGCATTGAAGAAAGGTAAGTAGCATCCAGGAGGTGCACGGAACTCTATTGTGCTCATCGTGAGTGATAATAGATACAATGAACGAGCGGAACAGGCAACACGTGCAGAAATTAGGCGCCCGCCAGACTGATGAGTTCCTGTAACTGACTAAGGAAACAGGTCTGGGTCGAGAAATTCTCAATTTCTCAATCATGACAGTATCTCCCGGATTTCTACATATGGCTGATCTGATCTTTTATCCTTATCCGATAACCACGTTATATATTGTAAATTCATCTACCGCGGCATATGCCAAGAACCCAGACCTATTCTTTCTCACAAAGCAAGGCCCGGACCGCATCCGCTCTCAAAACGTCTGATCAAGAGTTCAGATCAAAAGCGGAATATTCCGAAGGCCCAGACTCCCTGTCCACGTTACAGCCAGAAAGCGTCAATTCAAGCCGTCGGACCAAATGCGGGATATCCCGAAGGCCCAGACCCCGCGTCCGCGATGCGCCATAAAAGTCAATTCAAGACCTCAGACCAACGCTTCCCATTCCGGCTCTCATCCGTCCATAAACTTGACTGTCCGTAATTTCAGAGTTCACACGCCCTAGCAGTCGTACACTTCCCGGGAGGATAAAGGTTTTAGGCAACTAAAACATCAGAGGTCCGTCGGACGCTCCTGGGAGGTTACAAGGTATAGGACGGACATCACAGCCCGAACACAACTCTATGGAGAAAGAAAGAAATGTCAGTTAAATCCCACTAGAACTCTGCAGACTCACGTCATGGTAGCGCATATTGCATCCAGTTGGTTCATCTGATCGCAGCTCTCCAACATGGCGATGCTGTGATGTCCAAATTGGATTGACGCCCAAATATGAATACGCAGTTTGCAAATTCTGAGAAGATGCAACCGTTATTTCAATCGACCTAAAACGAGGCCGATAATCAACGGCAATTACTACGGCAAGGTTCCAGTTTAAAACCCGAGGCCCGGAGCTACTCTGAGTCCATGTTTCGTGTGCTTCACACACCAGGCCCGAGATGGCCGTCCGAAATCGAGTCCTTCGACTCTCTGTTGCGATACCTCGACCATAAGGACACGATCGTGCTCGCCAAACCTTTGTATGAAGTCGATTCCATTAGCCTACCTATGGGAGTTATGATTCGGATGAATCGGCTTACACCTTGGACGACACTCGGACCACCTTCCGCCGTACTATGTTCGGGCAAGTGAGCCAAGCAGTTGTAAACCGGCGGTGTTATATTGCAGAGTCAACACTGACATTAAAAGGCATACGAGCGGGGACACCGAATGTTTTCGTGTAGGCCAGTGACGAATGACCTGTAGCACTGCGTTCAGTTTGGGATTCACAGGTCCGCATTCTGGCAGTGCCTATCACCGTTGACCATGACAACGATCACCGCAGTGCTGTAAGTGGCGACGTCATTTTCTCCGCCTTTGCTGACCTTCAATCGGTAGCATACCTGTGTCATGAGGTGGATGCATGGAGATCATCACACTGGAGACGGTGCACAGTCCATCTGGATCATATATCTACTACCAGATGCAGGGTCTGGATGCCGGACAAAGATGGTCTTGGTGGAGACTAGGCCGCTCGTCGCGGCAGATTTTCCATTGCAGATCGGCGACCTGGTGCTTTTCGAGGCCTCGTTGCACAGATGGGACGACAGGAGCGGCACGACACCTCGTGTAACTCGCTGTCTGCGTTCCGATCATCTCTGACCATGTGCAGGCATACAAAGTTTAAGTCCGACCACGTTCTGGTGACGAGGACGAGTCGTCGCAGGCTCTATCTCATGCTGCACGCAACCGTCGTCGCAACGCCACCGGCAGGGCAAGCAGGAAAAGGAGAAAGACAGAGGCATAAACACTGTTCGATTGAGGTGTATGTACATTGGCCGGTTAGGACGTATCTACACGATAAACGATGAACTCTATTGTGGACGGGTCGGCTAGACTCGTGATACATGAGGGGGTGCGAAGAGGACACAGCAGACAGAGGTTGCCCATAAGAATATGAACATCCACAGTTTGGGAAGGCATATAGGGAGGGCACGGTATAGGGGAAGTCACAGGGCTGCCCGGAGGGCCTTATGAATTGATCGAAGGTTGTGGCGCGTTTGATCCCAGACCGAAGGGTGAGAACATCATTTTGATAACACCGAGCGGCCGTCCGGCTCATTTCGCCACCAATTCTTTGTCAATCCACGACTTCTGGGAGTCTTTCTGTTCGTCCAATTCCGCGCAACCATCTAAGCCAGAAAGATTCCTCCAAATGGGTGGTCCATTCCTCCAGGGCTCCCAACAAGAGTGGTAATCCGATCCCTGGGCAATCCTTCCGCTCGCACAACAAACGACCTGCACACCCTGCGGGTCTGAAACTTGGCATGGACGATGGAGATGGTTGATAATGAAGTTTTAGTGGTACATTGATATCACCTCTTTTTTATTCTTCTCTCACTACCATTCAATACTCCAAATCAGCCAATTTTTGTCGTCTGCAAACTGAGATTTTTTGGAGGAGTTCTCGGCACCCAACAATGAGATTTCGGTCCAAATATGTCTTTAGCCTTCACATGAAGACAACACCACCTTGTTTTGGCCCACCCTGTCCTCTGTCTCCCACGTACGGCACTGTTCGTTTACGATCCTGATCCCGCCTATATATAAGTGGTGTGCGGAAACGGATATTCATTTTGCCCCCCATACCTCAGACGTCCAATATAACTGTATGTAGTAGCCCCATTGCATGTCTTACTCCTATCCAACACGACCTGGAATGAAGGGTTTAGCCGGGTGGCCGGCTACCTGGCTTTGGCCTATTTTGGGATGCTGCCAGGAAGAAACTCAGGAAAGCATCCACCAGACCTCATGTAAATTCTACCAAATGTGTTCTACTGATTCCTAGGATGCATGCCTTCATTCTGAACTCCCAGCAGCACAATCCGAGCGGTGAACATAGTTAGATTACGGCAAAAAGCCTAAGGTGGCCGAGTAGGTGGTAACTGATGGTACTATTTTCGATCACTTACCTGGTCACCTAAGCATTTGTTCCTTTCCTGTTTTCGTTTAACTGGGTCGATCGAAGCACGACTAGATCAGAGTGAAGGCATACATCCTGGGAAGAGTTCAAGACCCCAAGTCCTCAAATATCCCAACATTTGAGTTCGCAGTGAATTTATTTTGCGCGGCAGTACAACATGGCCACATAACAGGCTAATTGGCCCCCCTGCTAAATGATGGGCTGAGCTCTCAAATGGTGGCCACATGTACTCCAAATCATAGAGGTAGATCATATTGACCACTTCACATAGTTTCGGGGCATATGTGAGGCATAAAAAGTGTCAGAAAATCTGCTTCCGACTGATGGGGAACTCCAAAATCGGGGTGGTGAAATGAACCAGTATCCTACAAGTAGAAAAAACACCAAGATGAGCCAAATTAAGATCCACACTACTTAATGGGAAGTATTGAGACGTACCTGAATGCCCAATTCCATTCCAAGATGCTGGAAGCTCCTCCAAAAAATTTGACTATTAGTGAGACCGAAATTGGGAGATTTGAGATAATGGCCTGCAGAGCGATCAGAGTTGGATCAATAACATCCAGAAATACCTCTCAGAAGGATGCATTGGATAGTAAGAAGTATTGTGCAAGAATTTAGACCAATAGCATGACAGTGTCGTGTACTGCGACGGTGGCCAGTATGACTGACTCAAAAAAAGAAGCAGTCCTTTCCCGCGTGTGTTAAGAAAGGTAGTTCAGCCCATTGCCATCCAGTGGCATTAAGTACAGAGGCCTAGCATTGGGGGATCAGAACGAGCCCCAAAGGTCATGGATCGACGAAGAAATGGTGGAGAAATGGCGATGGCAAGTGAGGCGAGCGGTCCGATGGCAAGACATTAATGTCCCCACGCTTCGATCCGCGATGATGTAGCTTTCAATCAACCATCACTTTCAGCTGAAATTTGGTCTGGACATTCGTGGGAGGTCGTACTCTGTTCTTACATTATGCCCAGTCATAATTATCAAGCTCTGGCCTTCTAGATCTCAAGTGGCCAGGTAGGTAGTCTCAAATAGTAGGCCTTCTGAGTCTTTGCTCCGGGATATCAACATTCAACATCCACACGTGATAATCAGCAAATGGCAATTTTATCTTATCTGCCTCGCCGACTGTCCAAGATTGGTCCAAGGTTTTTCTGGACTACGGGACTGAATTCAGTGGAGTTGTCGGGGCGCCGCCCGCTCCGCTCCATATCGAACAGCGCCCGCAACGCCATTCCAGATGTTCAGCCGCCAGCTTGATTGCTTTTCGGGCGCGACAGTGTTGAACTAGCCATATCTGGCGCCTACTTACGCCCACGCTCGCAGACCGGGGCTCCATTAGTAGCTCGCACATCGCATCGCATCAGAAGAGGAAACTCCGCCTATTTAATTACTACATTGAAGGCTAGCGCTGCGGCTGTTGAGTTTTTCTATTCTGACCGAGTCTTTGTGGCAAACTCCATTCTAACGCGTTAAGAATGGAACGGCATGCAGGCGCCGCCAGTCGTGGAGCCGCGATGCTTGTCACTTCTTTTCCCGTTTATCCGTCAAAAATCATGCAGCGTCTCCACATCAGGGTGGATCTGCAATAACGCGAACTGGTAGAGCGAGTGTGCCGCCAGTATTAGAATCAGCGCGAATCTGGCGAGCATCACGACGTTTCGGCTTGAGGGAGGAGGGAGCATTTCGGCCGCCTCTAGTCTCCCTGAAAGCGACTGTACTACCGGGTTCCCTGCGTTCTTCCAGCCCCCTTATTTCGAGTTGTGAACACCACGCCGGAATTCCGCTCTCAGAGTCTCGCACCTTGTACGTCCGGCGTTTGTTTCTCGTTTTTTGAAACATCCTCTTCGCCTGTTCAGCTTCTGCGAAGTCAACCCAAGCAAAAACGCCCACCTTTACCAACCACAGCACGAGGGCTCAGCCGGTACAGCGGAAAGCCCAGATGTCGCGCAACGTCCTGGCTCCGTGGATCGAACCCCTTGCCCCGATGAAACTGCTGCAGGCCGGCGTACAGAAATGCGTCCCATGAATGGCCCCAAGCCTTGACGATCAACTTCAGCGCGGGCCCGCGTCGCTCAATTCCCGAGGGGTCGCAGGACCAATACGCTGCAGTGCTCGCGTGTTGGAGGTCCTGGAAAGGACAAAGGAATAGGTAACCGGGGGACGGGCGGGCGGAGGGCTTCGCGAGCTGCAGATAATAAGCGACCTCATCAACGAACACTGAGCTTAGTTATTCAATGACATGCATCGACTGGGCGATGGGCGTGCGACGCACCGTATTCGTCCTCTCGAGATTCAGTCTCAACTTGGCTAAACATATAATTCGCTTGGGCGAGCCAGCAATGCCGCGGGCCGCAGTACTTGATCCTGCGGGAGAGTCCTGCGGTACTGTCAGCTGCATCGAGCCTGCTTGTGCGTCAAGTCCACTCTCTAAACACGAGTGAATATACCGCACCGTGTCCATCCATTTAGCATGAGCACAGACGCCAATGGGGCGCCGGAAGACAGCCTCCACCCGGTATCGCTGATGTCGCACTCTGGGATATACGCAATTTCAACCGGTCGGGGGCTGGAGGTTAACACGATTGCCCCAGGGCCTATCCGTGTGTGTGCGCGGAGCGAGAGACGGTGGACGGTATACAGATTCACGCGGGCGTGATACTCCGTGAGCGAGAGCGACGCGATAATCATCGCGTCCCATTCTCGCGCAGGGGCAGATATCGGGATGCATACGAGATTGTGAGGATGGGGAGGAATGTTACGCGGGGGTCCGGGCTGTTGGGCGCGATTGCAACGCACAGCTGTGTTGTGGAGCGGCGGATCCAGAAGGTGCAGTCGAGGCGGTCCTACGTATGAACAGTGTTATAATTGATGATCGGAAGGCGGAGAGGGTCGCGTACAAGCCAGATCCCAGCCACGGACAGGAAATAATCCTGGGCATCCTGAAATTGCGCGGTCAGCGAATAGGGCACCGAGTGCAGAGATCTTACTATGAAGCCCGAATACTGTATCGGGTTCAACTCGGAGTCGGCAATGATTCAAAACGACGGTGCGTACAAAATGGGCGGAAAGATAGAGGGTTGAGATCGGTGAATGACGGTACCTCTCCAGAAATTGTTTCATGGGTATCAGATCTAAAGCAGAGTGAAATATGATGCCAGCCCATGCCAGTGACAGCGAGAAAACGAACCGTCATGGAAGACTGTAGCATAGATCGCACGAACTCACTACACCGTAGATCTGCACGAAATTGGGATGGCTGGTCCACGTCCTGTCAGCATGCGAGTCGGCGGGGGTGAGGAATCCGTACCGAAGTCTCGTGTATCGCGCGACTTCACGCTTCCAATCCTGCGCAAGCAGCAGTCAGGCACGGAGCCCGCGAAGGGCGAAAGCCCGAGTTCGCTGGTGTGTGGCATACGTACTTTTTCTGCGTCCTCGCCCTGATATATCGCTGCAGTGAGCACCGATTTCTGACCCTCGATGCGAGCTGAATAGAGGCGCCGGATAGGCCCACGTCCATACTGATGCACGATCCGGCCGCCTTGAATCTCCCGCCGCAGATCCAAGTCCCCCAGCGGAATCCGCCGGAAGTCTACAGAGTTGAGCATTTCAGATACAGGCTAGGACGGCGGCGCCCAGGTCTTTACCAGGCGGCAAGCCAGGATCCCCGCTCGGTGCTGAATTCATAACGTTGCTTATGAAGTGTCCCCCGGAAACGACGAAGTGCTGCGCGTGTGGGAAGAATGCCAAGGCTTCGGTCCTTTGGTCCACGGGTAAGGTATCGTGCGCACTGGCCGAGCAGGGGCTTACTGGGGCGAGGAGGGTTCGGAATCGTGAGACACCGATGGGGAGATAGCTTCAGTTCCAGATTGCAGTTGGGACGCCATGTCGGGGAGAAGGAGAGTGTTAAGCGCTCGACGTGGCAGCTGATCATAGCTTGATCATTCGGTCTTCTCAAGGGCCCGAATGAAAGAGGACACCATTATGTTGATTCGTGACAGAGATTCAAGCCAAAACTGGGAGTTATCAAAGAAATTTCAGCAAGGCACGTCTCTTCCGGAGGCACATTTCAGGTCGGCAAAACAATCCTACCTGCATAAAATGCGCTTAGGCTGCTGCTTGTCAATGGGATTTCGACGCAGAGGATCCAGGCCAGGGCGCAGATTCTTGCGCTGCGAGTGTTCCTGGAATCGTGAGGCCACATTTGGACCACAGAGTCATGACTGTTAATGGAGACTCGGAATACGACACCTTTGACACAAGAGCCCAGAAAGAACCGGAAGGCCACTGGAAGCGTCGGGTTTTAGGTCGCTCTTCGTTGAGGATATGCGCAAGTACTTCAAGTTGGTGGACAGGTAGGCGCAGACTAGCAAGAGGAGAGATTGGCATCGTGTCGATCTTCGGCCGATAGCTCCGGCATCAGCGGCCGTGGAGATCGAAATCTCCTTTCTTCCGTCCACCCGCAGCAGCACTCCTCTCCTGCTGCGCAATTTTCCCGCTTCTGTTTTGCCTTGGCTGCTTCGAGCCCTCCCTCTAAACACCTCAAGAATCGAACTTGACTATCGCCACCGGGCGCCTTCCGCGCGACTCCTATTCGATCCCACTCAAGTTTTCTGACACTCCTTGGGTTCTCGGACGCTACCGCGTGCACTAATTTCTCGGGCTTGTGAGCCTCATGTTCCAGTTCTGACCCATGACCCCTATCCGCGGCCGTTCAACAACCTGAACTGGTTTGCGCCTCCGCCATTGCATCGATTCCAATTTCCAGTCGTTCCAGCCTTCCAAGTTTTGCCTGTTTTTGTGTCGTCCTTACGCTGAAGGATCCACCCAATCATCGTGGTTGAAATGTTTCGACCCCGGGTAGATTCAAGAACCTCAGACGTGCTACATCGTACGCTGATCTACTTGATTCTAGTCCCACAACTATGGCCAAATGACCCATATTTCTGGCGCTGCCACCGCGATTCATACGAGTCTACAGGAACTGCGATTTTATTCGAGCCTTCTGGCAATGCGACTGACAGGCCCTCCTCCATATTCCAGCACCGGCCTGCCCGGTCTCACCCCACTGCACATTGGGATACGCAGCTCGATTGGTTTTGCTGCTAGCTCGAGACGAACAAGTCTCGGAATTGCTCCATTAGGCGTGATATCTACGAAGAAGGCCGGGAAGGGAAGCCGATCTCGCGTCGATGCGTTCCTCCACCGCGAACTATCAAACATAAAATTCTCTGGTCGACAGGAGGCTTACTCGTATCATCCGCCACAGTGCCCGGATCCGCATAACGATGAGAGACTTCCCATTGCAAGGGCGGTGTCAATAAATTTAAGCCTAGCGATCCGCGGCCTACTGTTTGCCACCGAACTGTAATCGTACGCTGTTCCCTCGTCTACTCCGACGGAAATACAGCGCCTTCTGGATTTAAGATCCAGGAATCTGCACTGTTCGCCGGAGCCGGGGAACTCTGTCTTGCTTCGCAGAAGGAGTAATCTAACTCCTCCGAGCACCGTCGTCATTTGCGAAGGATGGCGCAAGAGCGCGGCGTCCATTCGCGGAACGTTTGGGCGGGAGCTCGGCTCTCCGCTGGATATGCACCGATCAATCTCAAACCGCCGAATTCGAGCGCGGCGAAGAGACGTGCATATATACCCGCCGGACATATCCACCATGACCTCTTGCACGCTCCCGCTCCGTCAGTGCTCGTCCGCCTTTTGAGCATTCCTTGCGGAACTAGATACCAGCAAATAAACAGCAGCACTGGATGATTTGAATCGATTTAAACGGCGCGAAGCGTTGTTCCGCCCTCAATTCCAAACAAGGAGGAACCCGTGCGAGGATCGTTAAGCGTTGAGTTTTTTTAGCAGAAGTAAGACTAGGCTCTGGTTCTTCGCGAAGTGGGTCGAAGCGAGGATGGGTAGGTACGCGGCTGAAAGCTTGAAAGGAGGCGGGAAGGACCCATGCATGACACTTCGGACCTGTGAGGCGCCAAACTGCTGGACGATGTCTCAAAGGTTTCAACAGCCATCCGTGCAATGGTCGTGGCTTTGGTTTAACGCCGAAAGCTGATCCTATATGCCTGATGTGAACCCCCCGCTCGAGGACGGTTCGGTGTTGAGTGAACAGAATCGTCGATATGTACCTACGCTCCAATCTGTTTTACTATCACAGACAGTCGGCTCAATACTGTAATGTATTTTATTTTATTCAGGAGGGATTTCGGCGAAGACTCTATTGCAAGTACTGCCACCAATTTCGAGGCTGTACCAGACGAAAAATCTTGCACCTTCAGCTCCATCATACCCGAAGAAATTGCCGCGCTCGACCCGGGTCCCGAGTTCCCAACAATTTGCACTACATAACGGTCGGACTTGAGTTAATTTATGCCAGCGGGGGATCGGGGCCGGTCAGCAGACAGACAGTCGCGGTATTTTTGCGGCCATCATCTGCAGACGCGCGACGCGACTGAACGATCCCGTGACCGATCGACGCGTTGTTGTGATCACGTGTCTCTGTTGTCCCGGAGATAAAACAACCAAACAGGCCAAACCAAGCCATCGCTCCTTGTCCTCTTACCACCATCATCTCCCCATCCCCATCCCTCCTCGTCCCAATGGCCAAAACCGCTACAGGTACACGTCTCCTTTCTTCAATATGTCGTCCCTTGCTGATCATCGTGCGCAGTGACCAAGACAAAGACCGCCACCAAGGCGGCGACGACGAAGACCAAGGCGCCGACGAAAGAGAAGACCAACGAGGGTGAGCGAGTCTTCTTCTTCGATGGGTATGTGCTGACTGGGCGCGAACGATGGTAGACGGGACGGAGAAGCCGAAGCGCGCGCCGTCCGCATATAACATCTACGTCAAGGAGCACCTCCCCAAGTGGATCGCGGCGCACCCCGACCGCCCGCGCACGGACGGCATGGGCGCGGTACGTCTCCTCTCTGTCTTCGCTTTCCTTCCTTCCTTCCTTCCTTTTGCCCTTCACCTCGACACCCTATCTCCTGTCCCTTTCTTCGCTTCCTCCCTCCCCTCGACGCTTGCTGACACGCGACTCCGCAGGTCGCCGCCCTGTGGGCCGACGCGCCGGAGAACCCCAAGCGCGGGCAGCCCGTCGTCAAGCGCGCGCCCAAGGCGAAGAAGGAGAAAGAGCCTAAGGAGCCGAAGGAGAAGAAGGCCGCTGCGAAGCCCAAGCCCAAGGCCGCGCCCAAATCCAAGGCCGCTTCCAAGTCCAAGTCCAAGAAGGAGGAGTCCGAGGATGAGGATGAGGCGGAGGAGGACGAGGACGACGAGAAGGAGAACGAGAACGAGCTGCAGAGCAGCGATGATTGAGGTGCGTTCCTTGCCACTTTCCCCTTTGCGTTCGCTGACCTGCTTCCTCCTTTCTAGCGCACTCCGTCCCTCGCTCCCCTCCCTCGTGCCCGTGTATCCCGCCGCCTTGCTACCATTGCTCGCCGCCTATCATTATTGTCTGTACTTTGATTCATGTATCACCACTGTTCTTCGCTGCTGCTGCTGCTTTACCCGACCTAGAACCCCACGACTCTTACAATACCCCCTGTACCCCAGTATCCTCGTGTCTTTGTGCGCGTATATTCACGTTTTAATGCGATTTGCGTTCGAGCTTCCTTATCGCTGCTTCAATGTCCTTTATGCTCGACGTGCCTCAGTGACTCTCGTGTCCGTGCTAGGTGTCTTTTGCGCCCTTCCTTCAACCTCCTTCGCGGCCGTGTCTCCATTTTCCACCCTCGTTCCTGCCTCAATATTCAATTCCCCACGTCGGCGCGTTCGCACACAGCGTATGTGCCCGCATATATCCATCTTTCTCCACTGCCGCCTGGCGTCTGCGGCGCTTTTAACGTTCTATACACGCGCGCTGACGCCTCTTCGTTAGGAGATGCCACCCTACATGGGCCCTCGCGTCGTCCTCTTCCCATACACCTCCTGGCATTCTTCGATCGCCTCGCCCCGCCCTTCCTTCGCTTCGCTCATTCGACCATCGCAGGTCGCGATCATCTAACGTCCCACCTCCGTGGCGGCGGCGCTCTCTCCCTCTCCTCTCCTCTTTCCCTCCCGATGCATCGGGAAGCGATTTGTGCATCCATTCTACGGCGCGATTTCCCCGCCCTCTCCTCAGTCTTTATCTGCTCTTTTCTTCACTCGCTCGCTTGCTCCTGTGACGTTTGCTTGCCCTGCGCGTTCTAGCCGGTGTCATCTGCTTGTACGACAAAGGAGGGGGATACGCGGTCTTCCTCCCAAGAGCCAGGTAGAGCCAGGTGTCCTTCACCGCCGCCCCCGTATGTAATGGCTATATGCGCACCTCTATGGCTCCGTTCTTCTTTACGAGATACCGGTCACCTCTGGCGTCCTTTTCTGCCCCACGATCTCCGGTAGCGCCGTATCGCTCGCGCTTCCTCTTCTTCCTTTCCTTTTCCTCTTCCTTTCATGACACCGAGCCCGCGACGCTTCCTTCCTCGTACATATCTGATTTTTGCAATTTTTCGTCCATCTCATGCTATATTAACTCTGGCATCCGACGCCTCGATCATCTATCGTACTACGTCTGTACCTGCACGCTTTCAGCCTTCGAAAATTCGGTGCCCCTTGCGGTGCGGGACCTCTGTCTTCCTCCGCGTTGCATGCCGTCAATTCATTCTGGGCCCTGCTGTCCTCATTCGTGCGTTCGTTCTAGTCTCTTTCTCTCCTTGTTTGGTTCATGCCGCGACATTCGCCCTCCCACAGCCATTCTCGCGCGGGCGCGGGCGTTCTTCCCGCGTCCCCGCCTCAGGCGCTAAATTCCACATCAGCCTCGCCACGCAGACCGCCCTCCAGTACCCGCGGGCGATGCGCAGCGGGCGTTATGCGCCCCGCCGCATCTGAACAGGTAGCTAATCGCGCATCTCGTCGGGCTGCTGATTTGAACTTGGAGAGCTTGGACTTAATATTGGTTTTGTTGCTTCTGGTGCGTAAGTAGCGCGCCGGTCGATCTTTGGGCGGTTGAATCTGGGTAGGGGGCTTCGTAGGCAGTGCAAGCTGTACGGACAGGCTGTATCAGTTCAGATCAGTTCTCCGCATCCTGACAGCTTTGTGGTGAATTTAGAATGTGATCAGATGGCTCCACGCACAGTTGGATTCCGGCGCTTAGTCTCTCTTCTTCCTACTTCCACCACCCATGGACGACGAGCCTCGTATTGAAGCTGAGGCGGACAGCAGCCCCAAGCTTAAGTCGAAGCCGACTTCGAATCAACGGAGGATGGGCAAGCCCCCACTCGGGATCAGTCTGCACACCGCCTTCAGTGTCTCTGGTGTACCCAGATTCATCGGCACTTTCTTCCACGGGGCACAGTACTTTAGTATTTCCGGCGGAAATTCAAGAGCATCACCAATATACATCAAGTGGCCCTGCTCTTCCTTCTGGTCAGCGGCCCCACTAGTTTCCGGCCACAGCTGACGTACATCGGCAGATTCTCGTAGGATCCCGATTGGGGACCTGGATCTTCGCAATGAGATACACTTGGTAGCCTCTGGTGAAGTTTACCGCCGGCGCGGAAGGCGGTCCGTACGGCGCGTGTACTCTGCGCGGATCCACGGCTCCAAATCGAAGATGATCGTGGCTTTATATCAGGGGAAGAATGCGGAGGAGGTATGTTACCCTAGGAAGTTCCTTCCTTAGAATCATACGCACTGTCTACGGGCCACAGGAATGGCGGGGAGGACATTACACGCTATTCGTGGCTTCGGTGAGCCCGCCTCCCTACGGCTTTTGACCCGATATGATCTCAACAGCGCAGCCATCCAAATATTGTGCAGCTATTTGGCATGGCCAGTGCATGTGGGATGCACGCGGCGATTTTCAACGACGGTTCGCAATGGTGTTCTGGTCAAACCGTGCTCCTGATCACAATCTACATTAGAATTAATGCCCGCATAACAACTGTTTAAGAAGCACAATGTGTCTCATTTGAAGGTACATCTCTGGAGTTTTCTCGTATGTCATCCTCATCTTTGCTTGGGGTTGGCATGCCGACGTTCCACAGGAATTCGAATTCTACGCGAGAGCGGTCTATCTTAGACCAAAATTGAACAACCGGCGATCCACAGCTTCGTCATTCCGGTAATCACCATGACCGTCACGTACAGAACTTAGTGACCTCTTCTCGTCTAAGGCGATGCTAAATAATAGCTGAACGAAGGGAAGGCAGTGTCGGTATCTCTATCTTCCGATATTGTCGACCGGTTCACCAGCTGCGAAGACGTTGATCATGGGGAAACCTCTCAATGCGAACAAAGTCTTCTCTACCATACCGGTGTTCGACCTCCTCAGGTAAATTTCCGTCATCAACCCCGTTCTAGTTCCTTACTTGACGCCAGGGAAGACATGGCACAGGTAAAACAGGTCTCGAACTTCTCGTTCAAATCTGAATTTCGTCCTTTTCTAGATCACATCGTGGTTGAATCAACTGGCGACTGGAAAGGTGTCTTTCGATCGAGTGGACCAGTTTCTCAAAAAGATAAAAATGGTGTCTACAGTGAAGTTCCAGTCTGTTTAATTTATCGGTGGATGAACAAATTGGATTCCGCAACACGGCATTTGCGTGGTCTACCAGGACTGACGAGTCGGACATGCACTATTTCCAGCCGAAGATTGACTGAGAAGTTAAATTTGAAGGTGGCAGAATCAATCTCGTCGTCGGGCCGACTGGTTCAGGTTTGTCTGCCTTTTGTGCAGCACCCGCCAATAACATCACATACCAGGCTCTGGAGAACAGCCGCACTTTCGGTTCGGCTCTCCAGATTTCTTTTATTTGAATACTTAAGTCCCGCAGCTATTGCGACTTCCACGTGGCACCAAAAACCGACACGGTGTCCTCAAAAACGCATGGGCTTGTTCCAGTATGGGAATTTGGCTCCATAATAGCCTTGTCAGTTTCGAAATTGTGCTGGGGGTCCGGGTTCTCGCTGAGTAAGTCAACCTCGCGAGACGGCACCTGCGGGCGAGAATGGTGGATTTCAATTCCTGTTGGATGGTTTATTGAGGCCCATGTGTTCTAGGAATGTAACAGATACTTGAGATAAGATAAGCGGCTGTCACGAGCCGGGAGAGAGAGCAAGATCACGAAACGGGGATTGCCGAGGGGCTCCCCGTTTCGTGAAGGGAGAGAGAAAGAGGGACCACGAAACTGAAGCACCGTGGGTTCTCAGTTTCGAGGTGTGTGGGGAAGAGCCTTTGGCTCGTCCTACTCGCCTGCCTGTGGTGGGCTGTGGCAGGCGAGTGGGGGGTCGCGCTGCACACCGCCGCGAGGGGGAAGATAAGGGTGAGCAGGGAGCCGAGACTCTGAGCATCCGGAGAGCCCCCCGGGGGGAAGGTAAAGCGCGCCAAAGGTGTGCCGCCAACTCTACTGAACACTGGAAGGAAGAGAAAAAGGAACGAGGAGGGAGGGTAGAAGAACGAGCGTGAATTGCGCAGGTGGTGGCGCGCGCTCGGGAAGAAGCGTCGTAATCGCACGCGCGTCACAACCCTAACCCCGATTCACGCTGTCCTTATCTTATCTCGGAATATACGAGATTGGGGATCAACGCTGAGTAAGCCAGCCTCGCGAGACGGCATGTGCGCGGGAATGATGGGAAGATACGGAGATGTCCGAGATGCCCGACACTCAGCCGGGCTGGATGTCTGCTAAAGTCGAAAGGGGGCGCCAAACATTTTGCGAAATCATCCGGGAGGTCCGGGGGATTGCGATAGGATGTTACGGGAATTTTACGGAGAATCTATGGCCAGCAGAGGAGAAACAGGGGTTAATAGGGTTCAACTTCACCGACTAACCCTAAAATTGGACTCATATATGCATAGTACTACCTTCCGCCGATATTTAGTACCTTCGGGTACTAAATTCGGGGCACTAATTAGGAGTGTCCCAAGTACTAATTTGGGTACTGCAGTTCAATTCCGGTTCAAATTGATATATCCACGTTGTACTACATCGACGACCATCAACCCAGCACCGGATAGTCGAGTTCCCTTGGATTGACAGCTCAAGAATCTCTCGAGAATCAGAGGGGGTGAAAGAAAATAGGTAGAGAATAACTTGCCTGCAATCAATCGTACATGTGTTATTGGGCGCTTGGGAGAAGCATGGGACGGAGCTCGGGTTGGAGCGGGAGAATTCAAGAAGCAGTGAACAGTCTATCCAGTGGGCTGACAGATGTACCCCCCTACCGTCCCGAGTTAATGCATCTACATTATATATCAACTCACAAACGGATAAAGATGGAACATTAAGTACTACACACTCCATCGTACAAAGACTCTGTGATCATCGGGTGTGATGCGGGAGAATGTAAAGCTCTCACTACACCGCATGCACCGCCTGTTCCAGTTGCGAGCCGGCTGTTAGTTGGTATAAGAGGTAAACATACAAGATGAACTCACGAGAGGAGATCGTCGGGGGGCCTTCTTGTTGGTGAAGATGGGGACGAGTGTGTGGGTACGCGCACGATGGCTGATGAGGATGTGTGGAGGGAGGGGCGCCTGGGGCATAGGTCAACAAGTGAAGAAGAGATGAAATGCATAACTGTTGTCCAAGCACGTGCCGAGGTTGAAACATATTTTAGGCACCGTGCAGCGAGAACAAGCTGGTATGAGGGAACGTGGCATGGGGAGAAGCGCGCCCTACTAACCAGTCAACGGGGGGGAGGGGGGGGATAAATTTCGACGGTGCATTGGTTTGGTGTGAAGACACGAGGCCAACGGGGCGAGGTGAACCAATAGCTAACGTAGGCGCCCCGGCGGGCGTCACATGGCATTGGCCGGGGCGTAGAATTTGTGGTCTTTTTGAGCCATATCGCCGCGGGGGAAGGGGGTAGGTATGGAAATGTTAAGGGTCGGAAAATGTGCGGGCTAGAGAGTATATCGAGGATGTCTGCATGTGGAAGGAGGTTTCTACTCGACTTTCAGGTCGTGTCGGTTGTGTGCAACCGAGCATAAATTTTTCCTAAGAAAACCTAGTTGAGACATGTAGTGCGTTAGGTGAGCGAGTATGCGTCCTCCTTGTCACTACCATCCTGCGGTATGTAGCCCAAGTGCAGCGCGTCAAAAAGCGTGCAGCCCCTGATGCACTTCCTCTTGCCACCACTACGACGACGACGACGCCCTGTCCCATTGATGATGCTTTGAAAGTGCGCAATTCCTTGCTCCTTCGCAGCTATCTCCTCAGACATATAGGTGACGACGTTGGTAAGTTCCCCGAGTGGGGTAGTAGGAGCAAAGTAGGGGTGATCGGCGGGGGGCATACTTAATCTGGCGAATCGAAGCATGATGGTAAAAACCTAAGTAAAAGTTAAAACCGGCATGGAGCGCAATATTGTTCTGCAGATACGCACGGATTTATACGATTTCTTCGTTTAATGAGGCTAAGGGTAGATGGAAATGGCTCAATGGCGTATGGACACGTCTGAGACTGTGTTGTCTTGCTCGTTTAATTTCTTTTTCTCTCTAAGTCAGAGAGAATGGAGCGGATACCAGGTACGAAATGCAAGCATAGAACATTTATTCAACAATCACAAAGTACAAACAGCGACTCCTGAGTGAGTGTCAGTGAGGGCATTTAGCTGCCGAGTAAACTTCAGAGTGTGTTGGATTGCAAGAGAGAGTTGAACTTACTCGAGCTCAGACGCGTCGCGACTCCAGTTGCAATTGACCCCGTCGACGTTGCCGACGTCATCGCAACTCCACTTCTTGTTGGCTTCGTCAACTGGGTGAACGACGCGACTCCAGTGGCAGTTGACTCCGTCGACGTTGTCGGCGGCGTCGCAACTCCACTTCTTGTTGGCCTCGTCAACTGGGTGAACGACGCGACTCCAGCGGCAGTTGACTCCGTCGACGTTGTCGGCGGCGTCGCAACTCCACTTCTTGTTGGCCTCGTCGACCGGAGCCTGTGTTTAATAGTTCTGACTGAACTACTGAGCGACTATCGGCATAAGAGCTTACCAGGGGTCGGGCTACCGCCAGTGCGGCCATGGTCAAGGCCAAGAGAGCAGAGAAGTTCACAAACACCATGATGCAAGAGAAGGGATTAACTGAAAAGTGAGTTCGGTAATTCCGATGTTGTCCCAGTTAGAGCAGGCTTTATACCTGGGATTTTTCCCTCAAGGGCAAGGGTTCGAAACCCCAGTTCGGAGAATTGGTCCGATTGAACTTGATTTCTAATGAACATGCGATGTCATTGGCTGAAGACTGGCATCCACAACGGCGCCATCGGAGGCAATTAAGCGGCGCATATCTGGTACCGTCCTGTGCAAACCTGATAGAACCACTCAAAATCTGTTTTTGACGGTTGAAATGGTGGCGGTTACCATTGCGGCATTGAATAGAACGGGCGAACGGCCAGAGTTGGATTGGCAAGACTTCACAAGAGAAGCTGCACCAATTCTGTTTTTGACGCTTGGAATGTCGGCGGCTAGTATTGCCCGAGGGCTGGCATCGAAAAGAGCGGGTCGGCGTTGTCCGGAGTGTCTGTCGAGCCGCCTTCCCCCCCCTCCATCGCCAAATCTGTAACAGTGCCATCTCAAACAAACGAAGGGAGCTCTTCAACAGCTCAATTGGTCCGATTGAACTTGATTTCTGAGAACATGCGATGTCCTTGGCTGGGGACTGGCATCCACAACGGCGCCATCGGAGGCAATTAAGCGGCGCATATCTGGTACTGTCCTGTGCAAACCTAATAGAACCACTCAAAATCTGTCTTTGGCAGTTGAAATGTTGGCGGTTACTAATATTAGGGATCCCAACCGTACCGTATACGGTTACGGTCGTAAACTTACGGCGGGTTACGGCGTCAAACACTCGTTGAACATTTCAAGTTTTTTATCAATATTTTGACTGAAAAACTTCCTTTATTTTTCACCTTCATTTCACTGAAAAAGTATGTGTTTTTTCGTTTTTCAGTACTTTTTGACTCAGAGCCTCTTACAGTACGGAACGGGTAGTTTTACGGTGTATTACAGGTATTACAGCCGTATATGGGCAACAAAAAAATGAAATAAACAGATTATATAGTTTCTAGAGGGAATTGAGACTGTCCTCGAGTGATTTACGCTGCAACCGAAGATGGTGCTTGAGTAACATCAAGGTCTGGATAGTTTCCGGCTTCAATCGGGAACGCCGCAGGGAGATCGTGTCCCTCCCGCTTGAGAAAACACGCTCCACGGCGACGGCGGAGCCTGGGGAAGTATAAACCATTAAACTACACACACAGCTAAACAATACCTGGAATTGACATGATGTCGCGCGTCAGCCGATAGAGCTGCGGGAACTCTGTTTTGCGTACATACCACCATTGAACGGGGTCCGTCTGTGAGGATGCGCGGGGAGCATCGAAGTAACATTCCAGCTCATCATTCTCTCCCTCATCATCCGAACCCTGGTTGTAAGCTGCAAACTTAATGATGGGCCGTCGAAGCGCTTGTTGCAGAAGTAGCCGTGGTCGAAGGGGCAATAGGCGATCCAGATGGATAGTTGGCATCAAAATACGCACGAAGAGCGGTCTTCTACTGAGAGATCAGTGTCATTGGCATAGTCTTTTCGAAGTTTCTTCTAGTTGAATCAATGATCGAGGACTGTGAATACGTAAGTGATTTATTTAAACTGGCACGAGATTCGAGACCTACGCGCGGCCCAAATGTAGAATGGTGAGTGATCATAATTATAGTAATAATCACGGAGCTTCCGGTGGGCCTTGATCAAGCCCTCAACAAGCTCCGCAGGCGACTCTGGAGGCAATGCAGACAACTCATCCTTCAGTATCCTCTGGAGGCCGCGAAATGTGGAGTGGGTTGATGAGGGCATCGGGCGCGATGTGGTAGACATCTGACTGGTTGCAGAACGAAATAGAGAAGCCAAAGCGCAATGGCGTCCCAGTCTTGCACGGTCAGATCCACCCCGTGCAGATCGCGATTAGCGGCGATGAATTGGGTCCGGTAATGCAACGCGCGATCTTCGCCCAATTATATCAGCACCTGCTTGAAAAAATATAGATGACAGAACTTACTCATCATTTGGTGTGTCGAGGAACAGCGCGTCTTAACGTCAAGTATTAGCATACACAGCGGAAATTGGCCCCTAAACCGGCCAATTTCCGCTGTGATATGAACGCCTGCCAGGGAGAGATCATCTGATATCACTGTTGCCGGCGCTGAGCGCTTGACCGAACACGAATAACCTGACGATGTTTTACAACGTACGTCAGAATATAGTAACTTACTATTGCCTGAAGGCTGGTATTGAATAGAACGGGCGAACGGCCGGAGCTGGAGTGGCAAGACTTCACAAGAGAAGCTGCACCGATTCTGTTTTTGACGCTTGAAATGTCGGCAGCTGGTATTGCCCGAGGGCTGGCATTGAATAGAACGGGTCGGCGTTGTCCTGAGTATCCGAGAAGGGCGGGAATTTGTGTCGAGCCGCCTTCCCCCCCTCCATCGCCAAGTTTGTAACGGCATCATCTCAAACAAACGACGGGAGCCTTCAACAGCTCACCTCCCAGTCTTTGTTTTTGCCCACCCCATCCTCAAGATGTCGAAAAACCAGGAGTACCAGCCTCTCATCGACGAAGCTGATGTCGACGCTCCCTCTCCTCAACCAACACGTATTCGCAAATTCTCTGCATGGATTATGCACTACGCATTGGCTGTACTGCTCGGTATCGAAACCATGGCTTTGGTGGTTCTCGTCGCTGTTCTTCTTCGGCGGTCGTCGCAAGCAGCCTGCGGCATGCCGCTGGGGTCTCAGGAAGTTCTCTATTGTCCGTGTTTCTAGCTAGCCTCTCCAGTGCTGCCATTGACAAGAACACAAGCCCCGCCTTGAGCGCTGTCGAGCATGAAGTTAGAGTCTATCATCTCGGATTTCCAGGTGAACTGTCTTTTTTTGCGATACACCCGGTCTCATCTTCTACACGGCGATTTGTCTCAGTTCCAAATCCCCCCATCGCCCGAGTTGGATCAAATGTGGAGCGACTCGTATAATTGTGAGATCCTCTTCTCCTGGTTCGCTTGAGACTCATTGCGGAAAAAGTTGGAGTGTCCAGAATAACAAAGGAAGAAGCTTCGCACCTGCCCAATAAAACCCACGCAATTCCTGGGGACCCAGGGCACTACGTCGGTAACATCCGTTCCTCAATCCCGTCTCTGATTTTGAATCAGATTGCGGAGCTCGGCGTATTCCACAACCTCCATTGTTTGGTAAGGTTCACGCGAGATCTGTGAGTGCTCGAGCTGACTCCCCTGCAGAATAAAGTCAGAATGGCCGTAAGTTCCTCGAGCTACCGCCACGTTCAAGTTCTAATCGATCGTCTTCCAGCTCGATCCAGATTACTATCCGGACTGGCGCATCTCCACGTCAAATAATTACATTCCTAGTCAGAAAATGCTACGGAGCACGTCGGTATGTTCTACGTCTTAGACTCGCCCAATTCCCTTTTTTTTTTCAAATCTGCGACCAGCGCACTGCATCGACTGGCTCCGCCAGTCCATCATGTGCCACGTCGACACCAGTGTAATTGTGTACGACGACTCCATCTGTGTTCTTGTTTATCCTGCCTGATTTTTACAGCTGGCAATGGGATCCCCGAGCGAACGCGAGCCTGGTCAAGGGCAACGTGGCACATACGTGCCGCAAGTTTGACAAGATCACCGAGTGGGCGAAACAGCGAGTTTTGGTTAATACCTACGACCCGACGGTGCACATTGAGGACGACATTGTGGTTCCTGTTTTACACCAAGAGATATCATGAAATTTGGAGGTTTCGCTATGTTTATCTAGAACTAGGGGTATGGCGAGTTTAGCTGGCGCAATAGCCCATAAACTAATGTGGACCTTGGGATACAGTCTCCTGTAGTCAGACTCCACACAAATCTCATGACAGTCTGCAAAATTATGTTATTGGTGGTATACGGATTTTGGGAAGAAGCAGGTTTTTTTTTCGGGTTTAATCTGCTATAACATGAGCAGGTCTTTCTGCAGGTATGGGAAATCTGATGTGGCTATGAGGCCGAAGTGTGGCCCAGATCATTCAGACTGCCAACTTCAGATAAGTTAACGAGAAGTACGCGCGCCTTACCGATAGTGAATCCCCGGCGAAAATCAAGCTTCGTGTCAAGCTCCGGCGGCTATTTATGTGAGGATCTCAAGAGAATTCCACCATTTAGTAGATTCAAGCTGGTTTAGAAACTCGGCTAACCTTTCGAAGCGCGCATCAACGCGGGCAGAACGACCAAGGGCCAGAGAAACTGTCACAATGACCTAAGGCCGAAAACTTAGAGGCGTCAGCACAACTCGGGCTGGTGATCCGGTGATCGTTGATCGGATCCTGGGGGTGGTGCGTCATCCCTTTTTCCACTCGGACGCTCTCAAGCCGCCGCAAATTCTAAGCCCACTTCCAACTCAAATCTGCGGTCACACATTCTGTCTAGCTATCAAGCTTGCGAGAAGAAGTAGGAGCCGGGGAACGAAAACGAGAAGGAGCGGCGGAGTCCAGAGCAGCCAAAGAGCAGCGACGATTGCGATGCGTGTGCCTGCCTCTTGAATTCTCCGCCTTTTTTCTCCTTGTCAGCCCTCCGTACCCGTCTTCCTCTCTGTTCCGCTGGTCCGTGTATCCTGACGCCGCCATTTGACGCCACGGAGGTATCCACATGTATTTTCAAGGACCACAACCGCTACAGGTGCGCGTCTCGTTCCTAACAAGTCCTCCATTGCTCACCGTACGCAGTGATCAAGCCTCGGACCTCCTCGGACTGCTACTACCACGGACATAGGCGAAAGAGGGTGAGCGCGGCTGATCCGCGATTGATCGCGGCATCGTAGACAATGACGCGGCGCGCCGTCGAAGCGCCATCGGTGTATGGCATCTACCTAAACTAGAACCTCCCCTCATGGATCGCGGCTTATCCTGACTGCCCGCGTAACAACTGCATGACCTATCTCTTTCTCCACCGCGACACTTCCTCCATTCCTTCGCTGCATCTCGCCGCCACTGACACACGTGCTCGTAGGTCCCCGCAATGCCCGCCGGCCCACCGGAGAACCCTGTAGGCCGCCGCGTCGGCCAACCCCAAGCGCAGGCAGTCCGTCGGCAAGCGTGCGCCCAAGGAACCGCCTACGCGAAACTTGAACTTCAGGCCACGGCGTCAAAGTTCAAGTCGAACTCGAAGGCAGAGTCCGACGAGATTGAGGTGCGTGCTTGCGACCCTCCCTTCTCCCCTACCATTGTCTCCTTCCTTCCCCACTTAACGCTCAACTCCCCTTCCTCGTGTGCGTGTATCTGCCCAAGCATATAATTATTGGTACTTTTTCTGTATCACCCCCGTCCGTAACCGGTGCCTTCCCCACCCCAGAGCCCCACGATTCGCGATACCTGTACCACTGTATCCTCGTGTCGTTGTGAGCATATGTCCATATGTATGCCCGTGCTGCCTCTAATCGACTTCTACGTCTTTTTCGTCCGTGTTTCTGTGTCCTTCCCTTTCTCGTTCGTGATTCAGGGTCGTGTGTGCCCGATGTCGGTGGTTGCGCACAGGGTATATTATAATGTGCGCATATCATCTTCACCACTTTACCGTTACTGCATGCGCCACTGACGCTGCTTCGTCAGTAGATGCTAGTCCCGATTAGCGTCGGAATTCAGCGTTGTCCTGCCTCTTCCGATCCAACTCGTGGAATTCCTCGTCTTGTATGCGCGACCATCGGGGATCCTCGACATTCCTTGTATTCAACTCGTTTATCCATCGCCATAATCACATACCGCGAATATGCGTGTATCGTCCCTGGTTGCCGCGCGGCGCGTCCTTTTTCTCCTCTCCTTCCCTTCACCTGCGACCTGTCTCGGGAGCGGTTGCTGCCAGACAATTTCGGTCCTCGTGCGGCACGGTTCCCCTTCTGGTTTTCTCATTCCCTTCATATGCTTTCTGTGCTTCCGACTCGTCTCGCTGTCATCTATGACATCGCTCGCGCGCGAGTCGGTCTCTTTCTGCGCGAGAATGAGAACCAGCGCGGAGGCGGGTCCCTCCCTCAGACCCAGGTCTGCCCTTCTTTCATTTTCACGGCGGCGCTGCAAGTCCGTGCGTCGCGCATGTCTCTGATGATTCGATTCAAATGTTCCTTCCTGGATGCCAGGCACATCTCGCGCACTCATTCCTTTGTCAATGTGAGACGGCCTCGTATACTTGCTTTGTTTTTTTCGTGGTGCCCGTCTCGTGTCTCGAGTTTCGTGTGATCTACTTGGTTCCATTGCCGCATTCGTCCTCGCGCGGGCGCGGGTGGGCGTCCTTGTCCGTCCTACTTCTTCTTCCTTCGGCGTGGTCACAGCTCTAAACTGGTTACCACGGGATGCCTACGTGATTCCATGTCGGGCGCGGGGATCCCTTTCCTTTCTATTTACTGGTAAATGTACATTTTTTCACACCCCTCTGCTTCGATCACATCCAGCTCCGTGTTTCTGGATTTCATGCCACACGGAGTCTCCCTTGGCTCTCGCGGATCAGGTGCTCACTCCCGCTGCTTTTCACGCGAGCGCGACAGGCCCTAGTAATTAATTGCGCACCTTGTTGAGGCTGATCAGGAGAAGGCGGCCGGGAAGATTAATGTCTGTAGGTTCTGATGTGTTAACACCGTTCGATCTCTTGGGGTGGGTCGCAGGCAGTGCAAGCTGTACAAACAGCGTGGATTCTCTGTCGAAATCACAGCCTCTCTAACAGCCTTAGGTTGCATTTTTAGAACATCATCGCATGATTGACGCGCGCCTGAATGCCGGCGCTTAGTCTCTCTCCCTTTTACTTCCACCACCCATGGACGACGACTCTCATATTGACGCTGATCTGGTCAGCGAGTCCCAGGCTGAAGCCGAATCCGACTTGGAATCGACGCAGGATGAGCAAGGCCCCACTCAGAACCAGTCTGTACCCCGCTCTTCCTCTGACCGGCGCTCATCGTCCCCAGATTCGTCTGCACTCACTTGCGTGCGGTGATAAGCCGGCCCTGTGACCAGCGGTGAAATCTTTCGATTTTGCTGTTCTAAGCAGGTGCTTCATATAGAATAAAGGCTATATCACTCACTATGAGCTAGGATGAGGTCCAAGTTGCTAGCTAAGGATGAACACATGTGCAAGTAACTCTATTACTTATTTGGGGATGACGACCACCAGAATGGGTCAGATTTATTAAGTCAATCTGAGCACGGAACAGAGATCCGATGTCGGAGATAGTACCGAGCCCTTGGCCCGTGATGCCAGGACTCGCTTTGACCAGGGCTGAAGGATTGATGGACCAGGGCTCGGTGGAGCTGGCACATGTATTGATTGCCCAGGGCACATACGTGCTATGGCGCAATTCCCCTTCCAATCTCCAGATTATCTACCAAAATATACCATTTAATCGAACTAATCACCAACAGGGTTATTTCTTGAGCTAATACTGCTCATCACCCCGATATATCCATGTTCTGTTTATCCGTTTGTACTAAAAGCCGGTTTCAGAATCATTTCCTTATTTAGAACACCAGTTTTTATAAATAACCGTAGAAAATAGAGGGAACACCAGTAGATCCTACCCTTCCTCTTCAGTGAGCACGAGCGTGAGCTTGAGCACACAGGGGATGTCTAGCATCTATTCGGAACACCTTCAGAAAGCTTATAAAGTTTCCTTTTGTTGTTTCTGTTGCAATATATAAAGTGTTGGATATTCGTGGAGTGATATAAGACAGGACAGGACCAGACCAGACCAGACCAGACCAGACAGGACAGGACAGGACAGGGCTTGCTTCGTTCAAATCACATAAACATTTGAAGGTGCTCGGCTTTGTGCAGTAGTCAACCTACCAAACTCTAGCTGATACATTGATTGTCGGAAATATATCGTTGGAATACAAACTCTCGATCTACGGATCACCCCTTGGGCTTAGTTCCAAGTCTTGCACATAAAACCCAACTTTCCTTACCTTCTAAGGTGTGTAAAGCGCCTAGAACGGTTTCGATTGTCTCGAAGTCACCTTTAGCTATAAGCTACTGCACTTGCCTGTAAAACCCAAATTGCCACTGCCTAATACCTGGTAGGAACCCCGAACCTCGCACATTTGATAGTTGGTTTTGTTGGTTGTTGTTGGTGTTGTTGGTTGTTCACTTAAGTGTTCATCTTGCACACTTAATTTCACCAGTGGTTCTATAGTCAGCGTTTCATCTGGAGCCCACCGCAAGGGGTTCATTTGGTTTTGCTTCATTTGAAGTAGATTCAATCTTGCTACTGGCGATCGAAAGATAGTCAAAAGCCGCACTTCTAGACTTGCATAGTCTAAACGGGTTCGGCATTATACCTCAGGTCTTTCGAGTGTGAGAAGGACCGTAAAAAGTCAAAAACTGCCTTCAGAACAATCCAGTTCTTTAGACGGCTCATCTGCTTCTGCAGAACCAACACGTTATACTTTGCAAGGAGTAGCTACGTCAGTCCCTTCAGGTTTTTCGGTTGAAGCCGGCAAAAAGCGGAGATCGGCTCGCTCGAACTTGACTAAAGGTCCTACACCACAAAACCTGCCCCCTCTTCCTTCTCGAAGGAAAACCCCTGCCGGACTTGGACGTGCTCAGTCGAAAGGCTTGACACAACATCGCTCAGAGGCGTATTGGTTAAAGCAAGCTGCTTTAGCTGAAACAAATGAACCTTCAGGTTCAAACCAAACGGACTCGGACATTGAATGCATACACCTTCCACAATCCATTTCCACAGAAACCTTTACCCAAGCAATAACTGCATTTATGGCAGACGGTGCTGGAAACGATGGGGCTGCGGCCAACAACAGGAACGGGGGAGTCTCTAGCTTTAAAATGCCGGAGCCGTGGGACAGAAATAAACCTACTTTTGATTCGGATGATCACGAGGAGCTCCTTACCTTCGTAGACCACGTCTCGCAAATATTCACGAAAGCAAATATCACGGACGAGGCGCAGAAGAAAGAGAAATTCACACATTTCCTTCCTTATAGGAAGAAGAAATACTGGCGCAGCCTAGCTATCTATGGGACGGGCACTTATGTCGAGTTTCTTGAAGAAGTGTTCAAGAGCTACCCCGAGGTCAAGATGGAAGAGATCAGCTGGTGGAAAGTCTAAAGACCATCTGTAAAAGATACAAGGGAGTCAAGGTTTTTGATGAGGGGAAGCTAAGGCGCTTTGGCGTTGAATTTCACACCATTGCCAAAAAGCTAATGAGTGGGCAAGTGCTGACTACAAATCTTCAAGCGTGCCAGATGTATTTGGACACCTTGGATGAGGTGTTTTCAAGTATTCTGAAAGTTACAGTCAGTTCGGCTAAATTAATGAGGTCGCAGTTGGCTCCGTTGCTAGTCGCGCCGCCTATGGTGGTAGGACAAGTAGCGCCAGCAGCTTCGAGAAAGGGTGACCCTATTGAGCTGCTAGACTTGATTAAAATGGCAGAAGATATGGCAGCAACTCAGCCCGAAGGGGACTCAATGTTCAATGTTTCTCCCAGGAAGGAGATAACTAGAGCTACTACGTTCCTGACCACCATTAAGCAGGAGCCACGAGATGAACGAATTGAAGAGCTTGGAGGGGCCTTGGCCACTCTAAGAGACGTGTTCTTGGTTAGCCAAAAGACGGCTACCTCTCAATACGCTGAAGTTCTCAAAATGTTACAACAAGTAGCTAAAGGCCCACCGCCTCACAGAGAAATAGAACAGCGGAGTGCACCCCTGAATGATAATTCTGGGTCAAATAACTCTGAACGCTGGAACAATCCTGTGAGAACGATGGACGGTGGAGACTGCTATTACTGCGAAGAGACTGGCCATTTCGCCAGGAATTGTCCACACAAGGAGGCTCACATCAACAAAGGGTGGTTGGCCAAACAAAGCTGGGAGACGGAAACTTCATTCCCAGAGGAGTGGGGAATCAGAGACGCCGAGTAGAGGAATACTGGCACTCAAAAACTTCTGAGCAGCAGATGTACGTTCAGCAGTTTGCTCAGCCTCCAATTCAGATGAGCTACTATCAGTCTGAGGACTCTGAGAAACATTTAGACTTCACAGAGACGGCTATGGACGAGATTCGGACATTGAAAGTGAAGCTTGCAATGGCAGAACAAGTAAATAATCAGAACACTCAGACTGTAGCTAATAGCGTGAAGGTGGTTCAACCCACCTTCATGGCCTCTGCGCAGCCAGGGCCGTTGGCTCCACAAGGAATAGACATTAACCAGGCCTTGCAGGCTCTTCTCCTACAGGGGATTCAGTCTGTAAATGATCAGCAGGGATACCAGGACCAGTATGCTGTTTCAACTAGGGCGAACACCAAGAATAATGGTGGGAACGCTGGTTCAAATTTCTAAATGGTTCAAGGATGGGGGCAAAGACGCGAAGTAAGCCAGCAAAGCCTCCTGAGGACCGTAGTGAAGCTAGTTCTGAGAAAAGTCGGAATTGGAGAACCAAGGCGACAAAAGGATCGGACAATGAGCAGTCCGAGGATGAGGAAGAAGGGCTGCCTGAGATTACGAAGGAGCGTAATCTAAAGGTAGCAGCAGTAGTGGAGGACAACGACATAAGCGGGGACGCGGTAGCTAGAGTTCCTTATAGGGACGTACCACCAACCAATCACCAGAGGACAAATCAGAATGGGAATACTGACCAGGATGCAGATCAGGTCGAGTACCCTATCAGTCTAGGTGAAAAAGCTTATCGAGTCCGAGCACCGGTACAGAAGGAAGGGATTAGCGCCAGGCTGACCAAGCTAATTCTCAATACTGAAGTACCAGTTAAAATTGGGGAATTGTATGGAGTAGCTACGGAGGTCAGGGACCAAGCTAAGACCAAACTCACAAAAGTACGAGTTCCTATTCCTACAAGGACGGTGGATCTGGCGTCGGTACTTGAACCAGAGGCAAAGATGGCCTTTGAACGGGAGGAGGTTGAAGAGCTAGAGTATGACACACTCTTGATATCTCAGTTGCCTCAGGTGTCTACCTTTTCCGTAACCACGGAGCAGTATGGGGATATTCCATCTGGTTCGGTCTTACTTCAGGATCCCTACACTCAATATCTTGAGAGTTTGTCGGATAATGAAAGGCCTAGACAAGTGGTTGTGGCAGGAGACTCAGCTTCACTCCGTGTGATATACTCTCTTGTAAATAAGAAGCTGGTTGTGGAATGTGTGGCGGATTCTGGTTCCCAGATAGTTTCTATGTCCTATGAACAGGCCAAAGAGTTACAGCTAGTATGGGACCCGGATATCCAAATATTCATGCAGAGTGCAAACGGTTCTTTGGAGAAGTCGGTGGGATTAGCTAAAAATGTCTCGTTCAAGTTTGGCGAGATAACAGTCTATTTGCAGGTCCACATGATCGGTGGGCCGGCATACAAAGTCTTACTAGGGCGACCTTTTGAGATCTTGACTGAAAGCACGGTCCAGAATCACCCAGATGGAAGCCAGGCCCTCACTATGAAGGACCCTAATACGGGGAAGCGCTGCATGATGCCAACTCATCCGAGAGGCAAACTCAGCCACTCTTCGGGCTCGCGAAAAGCCACGGTGGAGTCTGTACCTGATGAAGAGGAAAGAGAGGAACGGACTGCTGACTCTGAGCCGGTCGCCTCGGGTTTTCGCCAATCTTTGAGGAATTAATGCAACAGCATGAACGAGGAGAATTGGCATTAAAATTCAGCTTCAACCAGAGTAACGAGTTAGAAATTCAGGGATATTTCCAACCAAGGAAGGAGCAGTTCACAGAGACAGAGCTCCAAGAGGCGTATATTAGTGCATCGGGAGATTGCCAAGAAATAAAAGAGGACAAGGTGGCCTCAACGTGATTTCAGGAATTCAGGGCGGGGGTTAAGAAACCCAGGAAACATAGGCGGACACAGAAGTACGATGTGTTCACTTGGAACGTAAAGGGCCAAGCAGATGTGGTACCTGACCAGAGTAAAGCTTACCATGGTCTAAAGGCAGGGGAAGCGGTACGGACCACACATGTTTTCAACCAAGGAATTCGTTGTCCATGTTGTCAAACCGCAGACTTTATAACTCCAGAGGAAGGAACCTCGAAGGAGGACCCATTAGCTAAAGCAAAGGAGCGGTCTAAAACCAAGGCAGGGGCAAGAGCCGAAGCTGAGGCCCGCGAGGAAGTCTACCATGTAGTTACCGAACCTGCAGCTAAAGAACCAGTTTCCGTGTTCGCTGGCAAAAAGTATAAGCCAGTAGGGTTGAAAGTCAGACCTGTCTACACTGAGCTGCTGAAGAGGTATAGAATCAAGCGGCAGATAGTTGGGGATCCATTGAAGGATATGCCTGGGTTGAATCCCAGACCTGGAGACTATAGTCCAACAGGTCGGTATACTGAAGAACGGAAGGCCATTATCGACAAAGCTCACGCAGGGGAATTCTTGTGGCTGGAGGAACGGAGGCTAATTCATGAGTTCATGACGGTACAAGAAGCAGCTTTTGCCTGGGATGACTCTGAAAGGGGAACATTCCGTCACGACTTCTTCCCTCCTGTGGAGATACCTGTTGTAGAACATAATACCTGGGTAGAGAGGAGTATGCCCATTCCAAGGGGGCAGTTGGAGGAATTCTGCAAGGTCATAAAGATAAAATCGATGCTGGTGTGTACGAGCCTTCGAACTCCTCGTACAGGAGCAAATTCTTTGGGGTAGTAAAGAAAGATGGCAAGAGCATCCGTCTGGTATGATTGCAGCCAAGACTTCATGACAAGCCGGAATTTTGACCCAGGGCCCTCTAGATTCAGGATTAGGCATGAAACTAGGTGTAGTTTGTAGGTAAAATTTTCATTTCAAAAAAATCGGGGCTTGTCATAGCATGGGAAAAAAAAATGGAAAATCGGGAGTGAAATTTTCAAAATTTAGTGTACCTATTCGGCTGCCTGCTTGCCCTTTCCCTTCCACCTTACTGGTGCTACCCCTCTTAGAATTGCCTCCGTCCTGGCCTTCCACTCTGCTGTTGCATCTACCAATTCAGTTGCACGCACTCCGCGGTGTGACCGGAATCTTTTGACAGCAAACTCGGCAATCGGTCCCGTGGCACCCAGACGATAGACAATGGCGTAGCGATGTGCACGTCAATAGAACCGGCAGATAGTGGGGAGAGGGCAGAGCCGAAGTCCTTCATCAACGAGGTCCTTGGCTTTTTGCCAAGCTCCGTTAGAATGCTCCCGGAACCACCTCTTTACCCAAGCCCAGAAATATTCGATCGGATTCATCTCGGGGTGGAACTTGGGCAGGAAATGGCACACCATCCCTCCTGCGGCTTCGATAAGCTACAATTTGAGCAAGTAAGTAAAATTGTGGGTCAGAAGTAAAATGAACGGCACCAGCTCAAGTTGAGATTTCTGGCCAGCAAAATCCGATTGGAGCGAGAGCAAGCGGTGCATGCAGCAATCAACGGGGTGTTCTTCCTCTTCCTCTTCCGTGTCGTTGCCGTCCTCACCATACATCTCGCGCTCCTCATCGGCCGAAGCCCCTTCAAGATGAGGTTTACGAGCCTTCGCGAGTTTGCATCCTTTGCAATCCCCGATCAATGTCTTACCATTCGTGTCCTTGGTATATCCCCGCTCGGCCAAAATCACCTTCATTCCTTTCGGAAGTCCCTCGAACTCTTTGTGTGGATGATTTTCAGGCAGAATTTCGTCGAAGGTCATCTTCTGTGCTTGACCAGCTCGGCCATGGGGATTACTGGCAGGAATTATTGTGTCGCGCATTTCCGGAACCTTCCCACCCGGGTTCACGTTCATCTTGGTGGTAGTTAAGGCGTCGGGGGCAAGACTCCCGTGTGCGGATGAGTTGTCGAAGATCCAGTGAATGATAGCTTTCGGGAACATACGACGGGCAATAAGAATGGCTTTGATCAGCTATTGTTCAATTAGAATTGAGACGGAAATTTAATGCCGGAATAAAACGACTCACCTGCTCAATCATCTGCTTCATATTCCAATAATCGTCGCCTGAGGCCTTGTTGTCTGGATAGATAACCGTTGTCAAATCCGTGATTGTTAAACGAAGGTCAGCAGCCACTTTCTCGTTTTCCACTATCATCTCCGGAGTGAGAGCAAGAAGACCATAGCGCTTGCACAAAAATGCGGACACCATGATCAAACGACTGCGGCCTTTCTTTTTGAGGACCTGCTCGCCAGGCTTCAGCCAGTATTGGTTATTCTGGTAGTCGTTTGAATGAAAGGCAGCCTCGTCATGCATGATTTCAACGTGCTCGACCTCCTTGCCCAGAGGTTCGAGAAGGATTTCCCGCATATCGGCTCGGCATAGGTCGCGCGAAGGTGTTCATAGGCAAGCAGCTCTGCCAGGAACTTCTTGCGCCGGCGCTTTACATCTTTGCGCTCATGACCGTCCCAGTAAACACCTTTCTGGTGGCGCTTGCGGCGGTATCCAAGCCTCCAAAGCCACCGCTGACATTGTCGGATCGAAATGGGTCTTCTTTTTGAGCGCAAGCGAAGGAAGTAATGTTTCGTTGATGTGGCGCTGCAGTAATTTTGGATTGACCTAAAATTGAAGATAAGCAAAGACGGATAGATGGGGAACCCAGGGGAAAAAAATTACAGTGCTGACCTCAAGTGTTCCCAACCAGCGTTGAACGCCCAGATAAAACTCCTCATCATCAAGAAGGCCATTGGACTTTTCACGTTTTCCTTGGTGACTTGGTCTCAGTGCACCATTCGCCTCAAAAAAGCGAGCCTGCACCACAATAACACGCTGAAAGGCGGGGCCACGGCCGTGGTATTTAGCGACACGAAGTGCCGCCCTGAGACGTCCCATGCGAGTCATCCAGCGATAAAAATCGACCAGTGAAGCAAATAGAACCTCGCTGCGATAGTCCTTCCGCTTGCGTGCCGTTTTGAGAGATGCAGCGGCAAGAGCACCGAGTTCTTTGGGGTCCCGCGGGGCTGCGTCGTCGAGAACCGTGTCCACCCAGTCGGCAACATTGTCTGCCAAGATAACAGAGTTAACCATCTCGTTCCCATGTTCTTCCCGCGCTGATAGGCTGGCCCTGTGACCAGGCGTGAAATCTTTCAATTTTGCGTCTGTTGTTACTCACTAGGGCCATATAAACCAATAGATCACTCCAAGACAGCTAGTGTGAGGTCCGAACATCTAGCTAAGGATATACTACGTGTACTACCTGTAGGCGCTCGGTTGTGATGACGGTACCACTATGGGCCAGATTCCCAAGCAGCTATACTACCTTTAGCTAAAGGTCGTCCACCCATTCTGTGAGGAACTGGGACTTGCCTGCACGATCCTACCAAGGACATAGTTACTGCACGCAATCTAGACAATGGGCAATATGCTGGGGACACAATTAGAGCCTGCACAACGTCGCGGCAGTCAAAGCGACCTCGCGCGGCGGCAAGTCCGACACTTCCCGATAAAGCCGATGAAGCTTTTGACAGGAAGTGTCAACGGTTTAACCGGACCGATGATCGGGCCAGCGGAACAACAACTCCGCACGGCTAAATAGAGATCACCCGGTCTAGGCACTCGCTTTATCTAAAAGCCTAGAAACCATATGGAGCTGTCATTAAACGCATGGGATCTGCAGCGCAGCAGCTGCGGATTCGAGTCAGAATGAAGCGTGCCATGCGGCTCGTTCCTGGTGTGACTGAGGACGGAGGTCTCAGCCACCATTAAAATAATAAATATACCATTTTCTCATGAACTAACTTTCAACAGGACCAGTTTCGCAGCTAAATGAGCTCGGAGCGTTTATCCGACGAGTTCTGAATACCCGTTTGTATTATTTTGTGACCAGATACTGTGATTTCCTTATTTAGATCTCTTGTTTGTATAAATACCTGTAGTTCTCTAGGAGGAAGCGAGTGGATTCTACCCTTTTTTACCCAGAGACCAAGGCTACCAGCTAGGTCCTGTGTGGGAACGTCTAGACTCTATTCGGCACAACTCTAGGAACTTTTAGTTCTTTCAGTTAGCTTACATTGTGGGAATAAATTTGATTTCGATTGATATTTGAACGCGAGACAAGTTGAGAAGTTCGAAAGAGCTAATCAAGTGCAAGTTACAAGTTACCAGTACGCGCGAACAAGTTGAACATCGGATTTCTGTGGAGCTGTGACCTTCGTCGTTACTTTGCCATAAGTTTATCAAGCCCGTTACCAGAATATAAGCGCCAGACAAAAATCCTATTGATCTTAAGATCACCTTGGAAGTAATTCCAAACCCCTGTTGTCGCGTCAAGTGCCTAGAACGGTCTGGTTATCCCAAAAATCACCTTTAGCTAAAAACCGCTTTTGCGTTGTAAAGTCCCAAATTGCCACTGCCTAATACCTGGTAGGAACCCCGAACTTGCGCGTTTGATAGTTTGAGTTGTTGTATGTTGTTGGTGTTGTTGGTTGTTCACTTTTGTGCTCAGCTTCCACGCTTTATTTCACCAGTGGTTCAATAGTCAGCGTTTCAGCGCCTGTTCCTCAACCTGCTCTGGCTCGGGCTCCTCCTCGTCGTCTCCCAACTCGTCTGAGGACGACACATCTTCCATGGGAGGCTCGGGCGGCGGGTCCGTTCTGAGACGTTTGAGAGCAGCACCAGGAGAGGGGAAATTTTCTTCAATTCCATCGTCAGGAGGGGGTGCGCGGGCCTGTTTCTGGTTTGCAAACATATTTGCAATGGTGTGTGGAGTTGGCAGTGACACAGAAGCCGCGAGCGCCGGTTTGGGAGCAGATTTGGCAGAGGGGGTCTCGCTTGCATCAATGGCGGCCAACTGGTGCTTCAATTCGTCTTCCGAGATGAGGAGAGAACCAGATTTAAAGGCATCCCGAAGTTTTTTCTTATTAGATTGAACTGTTTGCTTAGACACGCCCCCGACACCATACGGTCCTCTGTGAGTGCCTGACGATGGTGATTGGTTTTCTATTCAATTTCCACAGCAAAGAAATGTGCCTGCATTTCTATTCGATGCCCTGCCTTCCCTATTCTCGGCACTTCGCATCTCAGCGGCACAGTGCTTGGCAGCGGCTTTCTCATGCTTCTCAAGCCGTCTCTCTTCACGCTCGTTATACGTCCGCGGCTTGGGCTGCACATTCCAGGCCTCGAAATAGTCGGTGTCGCCTTCCGTGTCAGATTCCATGTCACTCTCCCACAGATTGTCTCCCGTGTGGTCTGGTTCAGCTTCATCGTTCCCAGGGACAGGGGCAAACATCCCCCCAGTGCCCCTGTGCTGGTGAGCAGCGGTTTGGGCAACCCGCGGCATGGTATGGAGCGAGAGACGTCGGCCGCAATTGATGGCGGAGCACAGCCACCAGTTATGACCGGCCCGAACCGAAAACGCAAAATCTCGGAGGGAAAAAAAAATTTTCACTTTTTGAACTTTTGCTCCGGGGGATCTGTAGAGGGCATTCATATAGTGCTATCTACACAATGCTATTGTATCTCGATAAAAACTGGGGTGTCAGTAACGATTCCCAAATCGGGACAAAAACTTGTCACGAAGTTCTGGCTGCAATCATACATGCCTTGGAACCTTTGAATGCAGTTACTATAGCTCATTCAGGGGTCCCGCCGGCTACAGATGAGTTAGCTAATCACTTCGCGGGAAGGGCCTGCGGTGGTTGCCTCGATCTATACTCAGGATATGACCATAGAGACATTGCAGAAGGGTCTAGGGATTATACGACCTTCCAGACACCGTTTGGGGCATTGAAGTTGGTAAAATTGCCACAAGGATGGACTAACTCAGTACCAATCTTCCACGACGATGTAACATACATCTTACAGGATGAAATACCGCATGTTACCATACCATACATTGACGATGTGCCAATACGAGGGCCAGGGACGAGATACCAACAAGCAGATGGGACCTACGAGACGATCCAAGAAAACTCTGGGATCCGTCGATTCGTATGGGAACATTTTCAAAATTTGAACCAAGTTGTGCAGCGCATAAAGTATTGCCATGGCACACTCTCGGGCTTGAAAAGTATCTTGTGCGCCGATGAATTTGCGGTGGTTGGGCATATATGTTCCTATAAGGGACGAACACCTGACACAGATCGAATCGGTGTAATCCTAAGATGGCCACCACTCAAAGACATCTCAGACTGTAGGAAATTCAATGGCATGGCTGGAGTAACGCGCATGTTCTTAGAAAATTACGGGAAAGTTTCTGAACCGTTCATGAAGCTAGTCAGGAAAGATGTAGAGTGGGAATGGGGTCCTGAGCAACAAGAGGCATTTGACACTGGGGACAATAAGCAATATACGGAGCCTGTATATCCCCAGTATATCCTCAGTATTTTACAAAAATCCCCAGAATATACCCCCAATATACAGGGTCTGTATATGCTCAGTATTTTTGAAATATACTAAAGATATCCTTACAATATCCCGAGGTCTGATGGCTACCATATATGGACTCAGGATATGCTCAGTATTTTGTAATACAACATGTACAAACAATGTCCAAAATAGAAATAAAAGACCTGCCTTGTAAGGAGAGGCTCAGCTGAGGGCAATTAAGAAATTAAAGTTAGGGTTAGGGTTTCCTTATAAGGAAATAGATAAGATCAGATATACCTTATAAGGAAACCCTAACCCTAGCATCAAGTTCCCAATTTCACCTCAGCTGAGCCTTCTCCTTACAAGAAAGGTCTTTTATTTCTATTTTTGGACATTGTTTGTACATGTTGTGTTTCTAAATACTGAGCATATCCCGAGTCCATATATGGTAGCCATCAGACCTCAGGATATTGTAAGGATATCCTCAGTATGTTTCAAAAATACTGAGCATATACAGACCCCGTATATTGGGGGTATATTCTGGGGATTTTTTTAAAATACTGAGGATATACTGAGGATATACAGGCCCTGTATATTGCTTATTGTCCCCAGTGTGACAAGGTCAAAGACCTGGTCAAGAACTCGAAGTGTTTGAAACCTTTGAACTATGAATGGCCTTCTGACATTGTAACGGCAATAGACACGTCCTACAAAGCAATTGGTGGACAGGTTTATCAGGAAGACCCGATGAATAAGAAAATAAGATTTATGCAAAGTTTCTTTCGATCGGGCTCAATGAACGGGAGGCGCGTTTCTCGCAACCAAAGAGAGAGTTGTATGGGCTAAAGCGGCATTACAGTATTGGCTGCTGGGCTGTAGAAAGCTAGTGGTTGAAATGGATGCCCTATACATTAAGGGGATGTTGTCGAATCCAGGAATGGGACCAAACGCTACAATAAACCGGTGGATCAAGCAAATCCTAATGTTTCACTTTAAGCTGAAGCATGTAAAGGGAGTTACCTTCCCGCCGGATGGTTTATCGCGTCGGGACCCACAACCAGGAGATGAAGTATTTCCGAACACGGAGGAAGGGATGGATGAGAACCCTTCACCCGAAAATCACCTGGACTGGGACTACTCTATCAGGCAACCTCTTGACTTTGATGAATTCAAAGAAGAGATTGACACTAGGGGTGGTTACTATCAGTCTATGGAAGGGGTGGCCTCGTCAGTTGATGAGTTTGATCATGACCTAGCTATAGCTATAGAGCAAGAAAAAGTATTTACTAAGTCAAGGCCACCTACGCAGCCGAAGACATGGTAGTACCACAGTTCATGGTTCTAAGCACTCCTGAGGAGGAGGAGGGGCTTCTTCCGAACATTGAACTACGGGACGACCCGGATAAGAGAGAGCTGTACCCTGAATATCATCGGACTGAGGCTGGAAAAAATCAGGATGAGAGGTTGAAGTTAGTGTCGCCATGGCTAGCTAACCCGTTGGTACGCCCAGCGGGGATGAAGCAGAAGGAATTTAAAAACTTCGTACGCTTTTGCAGGCTGTTCTTCTTGAGCAAAGAGGGGAAACTCTATAAACGCGGGGACGGCTCAACGCATAAGCTGGTAGTGTCCAAGGAACATAGGATGTATATGATGCGTGCATCACACGATTCTCTAGGACACCGCGGCCTCTTTGCGACAAAAGCTCTAATAGAACTGAGATTTTGGTGGCCAGAAATGGAACAAGACGTCAATTGGTTCATCAAGACATGCCATGTCTGCCAGCTTAGGCAGAAGACTCTCTTAAAGATTCCACCCGTAGCAACTATGACTCCTAGTATCTTCCAGAAGGTACACACGGATGTCATGATTATGGGGATACCTTCAAATAATCACAGATTGTTAGTTGCAGCTAGAGATTCACTGTGTCGGTGGCTGGAAGCAAGGCCGATCAGGGAAGATAATGGAGAGACTCTGGGGAAGTTCTTACTAGAGGATATCATTTGCCGTTGGGGCTGTCCACAATGGATAGTTACCGACAACGCTGGGCAATTTATTGCGGCTCTGAAATGGCTATACGCTAAATATGGGATTATTGGGATAAAAATATCTCCATATAACTCTCAGGCGGATGGACCAGTGGAACGAGGGCAGTGGGATATGAGGCAATCACTGTACAATGCAACTGGAGGGGACCCTAAGAAGTGGTACTGGTTCTTCTCACAGGTACTGTGGGCGGACAGGATTCCAATTAGGCGCGGTTTAGGCTGCTCACCTTTCTTTGCTGTATGCGGTGCTCATCCTGTTACTCCTCTGGACATTGAGGAAGCTACCTGGTTAGTAGAATACCCGGGAGGCCCTCTTTCAACCGCTGAATTAATCGGTGTGCGGGCAAGAGCTTTAGCTAAACACAGTTTCCACATCAGACAGATGAAGGAACGTGTTAGCGAGGAAAAACACAAAGCTGTGAGGCGGTACGAGGAGGAACATAAAAACACGATCAAAGACTACAACTTTGTACCGGGTGATTTGGTCCTTGTCCGCAACACCTCCGTAGAAAGTCCTTGAATACCAAAATGGATACCTGATATATGGGTCCTATGGTAGTTGTTCGCAGAACGAAGGGAGGGTCGTACCTTCTTTTTGAAATGGACAGTGCAATGTTCCATGGGAAAATTGGGCAGTTCAGAGTAATACCGTTTGAGCAGCGAACTTCGATGGAGCTACCAGAGCGAATTACCGATCTGATAGACATGTCGGAGGAGGAACTTGATGTCCTTGCTGAAGAGGGAGCTAAGGCTGATGAATATCTTGGGAAAGACATGCAGTTCCATAAAATACACATAAGGCCACCATTAGCTACTGAAGCTGATGACTCTGATACCGAGAGCTACATGAGCGAGGAAACTCCGGACTTAAATCTAGAAGAGATCGAAGCCAGGTGGACCTGTCTCAAGGGCCTCGGAGGTCGAAAAGAGCCAGGAATGTTGTTCCAGCGAGATAGGTTGATTTAAATAACCAGCTGAATGATAGGACTTGAGCTTCGACAGTCCGAATTGGTCAGAGAAATCTGATTTATGGATTCAGAGTAAGGACGGTGTATAAGCTCAACATTTTAGTAGCTAAGTTGGGACAGGCGGGTTGAGTACGAGTAAAGACAGAGGCCAGAGTTGGACACAAGGCGGGTTCGGAGTAAGGAGAGTGTTCAAAGTTGGATACAGTCAGGAGGGGGTGAGTAAACAGAAGGTAGATGCAATGGGTATAAATTTCTGAGTTGAATCAGAAGTTGGGAGGAAATTTGAGGTGACACTGAGCACTGGAATCACTGCGGGAGAGCGGGTTAGATTATGGCAACTCAAGTGAGGAAGGTCACGTACAGGATGGTACGGTGAGAGGAGGGGTTGTGCAGTGTACAATGGGAGCAAGAAGGGTGCGGGCGGTCGAAAATCCTAAAAAGGTAGAACACCGATCAGGATCGATGCTAGCCGATGGGATCGATCAAAGACGCACTCGGAATTGGGGAGATCGACGAACGACTGCACAACTGAGTGCACATACTGAGAACGCCCTTTACCGCCGGTGTTGTGCATCGAGGACGTGTTTGAGGTCGCCAAGAAGGTACTCCCGATGGTTGAGCTGATAACGGAGTTGGGCGTTTGCATAAGCGAGTCGACTGCGGATACCGGACTCTTCGAGACGGAGTGAGCCAATTGTGGCTGGATGGTCGTCTGAAGTGGCAGCGGCGAGCGCAGCAGAGACAGACTCCTTGACTTGGGGATTGTTGACCGCGAGCTCGGCAGCTAAAGCAGCGCTTTAGAATGAACTCAAAGCTTTAGCTACAATGAACGAACCTTCGAACTGGGACTGAGAATCTTCATGGGCGTAAGACTGGGAGGTCTGGGGTCGTTTGCGAGTACTGTATGGACATGTATGGGAGCAACGGCTCCAGCCACCATGACATTTGGTTGCCACGCGCTTGAACGCAACAGGCCCCAAGTGACCGTGACTGTTGCTCAATCGGGCAACGAGCTCTGTTCACCATTCTCAAAGCCACCGAAAAATAGATGGAGAAGGTGCAGACAATAGAAAACGATGGTGGCATTTGGCTGTGAATTAAATACTCCTTCCAAATGAAAATGAAGCCAACAACTCAGACAGTGATTTTGGATGTAGATAGCATACACCCGCAGCCGTCAGAAGTTTCCCAAAATTTTATTTTATTTTTTGGCAGCGTCATGCAGTTTTTTCCAGCAACGGACCTGCTGTGACCAGGACATGGAGCAGGTTGAGCAACGCAACGGGCCCCTCTGTGACCGTGACCGTTGCTCCCATACATGTCTGTACAGTAGTGGGAAGAGAGAATTCTTCTGCGACGACACGCGAGCCTGATGTTGGATCAGTTCGAGATAATATGGCCATGGCCTTGATATATGGGCGTGCGAATCGGTCAATGCCGCGGATTTGAAGGAAGGAGATGCATACCGTAGAGGCACGCTTATTTCCGGCACGGGTAGCATCCCGTCAACAGGGATTAGAGGCAAGCCGTTATCATGGACGACTCCGAATGTATCTGCGACGGCAGAATCAGTGCTCACGGATGAAGTGCCATCGAGGGAACGAGTCGAGCGGTGACCTTGGATTTCTCCAGAAACCTGGAGTTTTTCAAGCGAATTGCGGAGGCCATCAATAGCGAAAGTCAAGACGTTGATAGCAGCTAAAACGCACCGATTCAGTGGCATCCACGTTCATAGGGTCGTCGGCCTCACCGGATCCCTGACCAGGGGCCTCAGTATCGTCGACGATGGAGACTTCATCATTGATATCATCGACGGTGACCTCCGCAGCTTTGGACTTGGATTTCTTCTGGGAAGAACAATTTGAAACGCTTTAACCTAAAAAGCTATAAGCTAAAAGTCAAGATGAACCTTGTTCTTGGCCTTTTTCTTGGTAGTATCCTTGGAAGCACAAGCGGCGTCACGAGCAGCAACTACTTGCGCGTTCTGAGCCTCAGCAGCGTCACGGACGTCGTCGAGTTGCGCACGATGCTGCTGCTGAGCCACCAGGACGCCAGCCTTGGAGCATTCCTTCGCAGTCTTGAGACGCGCGCAGAGGTCAGCGATGACAGGGTAGCGACCACCGATGACTGGGTCACTGTTCGGAACAACCGTCTGGTGGTAGGTGTTCTTGACGACATGGAACACCTCCGCAAGACCAGGAGTAGCAGCGAGTTCGTAAAAGAATTGGGCAAAGGAGTCCTGATCGTCTGGGTTGTAGTCAAACAAATCAGAAATGTCGAAGGCATGCACAAGGAGCTCAGCCTGGGTGTCAAGGAAAGCTCGCTGCTCAGGGACGTTGTCGTATTTGGTGGCACGGACGGCCTTGCCAATGTTGATAATGGTATCCTTCTGGAGGATGCTGAGGTGGGGAATGCGGGGAGGCATGTGAGAGCGCAGGGATGGGTAGGCGGAAAAGAGACTGATGTATGGCAAATAGAATGCGAAGCTTTTACCACGAAATAAATCAGGGATTAATGTGCCCGGTTAACTGGGGACAGTTAAGATTTATGAATGGGGGAGGAAGGCAAAAATAATATGGTTTGACCCTGTCAGTTTGGGGCAAAAATCTATGAAACATCAGATTATAAAAACCCAGGCAAAATGATGGCGCAATCCCAAGATTCTATCGTATCCGCATGGCACCCCTTGGATGGGAACACTGTTTAGTCAGTCGCACACATGGGATCACCGGCAAAACCAAAACAAAGCATCGGATAAAACTCTAGCTGCAGAGACCAGCCGAGCGGGCGCACCCTACGTATTCCAGAACGAGGCCTAGAATGGGGAAAATAGGCAGAGACGTGGATAAGGAACTTGTGCGAGAGTCGGAGGAAGCGGCGAGGCAGTCATAGGATTAAAGTGGTGAAAATCACGATACTAGCTATAGTTTGAAAAACCCGAAACACGGTTACTATGGACAAAATCTAGTAGAATCAACGACGTCTAGCAGCAGCGCGACAAACGGCTTGGTAGCTACGAAAGAGGTGCTCCGTAATATCGAGCAGCTCAAAGGTCTCAGGGAGCGCAGCATGACCTTCAAAAGCTAGGCCAACGTCAGCATAAAACTGGCTAAGAACGGTTGATGTGTTCGGACCTGGATCAGTAAATCAGGCTGAAAATTTAAGGATGATCAATGGGAGATCATACCTCCGGAGGCGACAAGGCTGTCGCTATAGTCGCGCAAAGTCAAAATCCACTGATAGAGGCTAGTACAATCGCAGTCCCGAAGGTCTAGGAAAAGGCATTGGTCGCAGGGCCCGCCCCAGAACAAGGACTCGCAGGAGGAAAGCCTGCTAGCCAATCAATTTTGGCAGTGAACACCCTATTTCGAAATAAGATAATGCCAGTGATGTGAAAAGATGCGCACTCGTGGGAGATGCATATAAGCGGAAACTGTATCCTGGTTTGGAACGATGCCGGCTGGAGTAGCGGGTAGAGTTGGGTACGACACATAGTCAGGGTGATAAAGAGGATCAGTGCTGGGGATAGCAAATGGTGAAGTAGGAACGGACATGGGGGTGGTCTGAAGCCCGAGAGATATTCTAAATATATAAGATTATCCGAGCTTCCTATGACAGACGCGTCACAGTTTCACGGGCGAAACAGTAGATTATGTACCGACTGATCGGGTTTAAGCTACACATGATGCATTCTAGAGGGAGGAAACCGATCGCTTGGTCAGAAGGATCAATTGGGAAATCTTTACAGCACCCGTAAAGGTGCTGATTAGATTACGCCAGCAGGTGGAAGGCATTGACAGCTGTCAAAAGATCTCCGGGAAAATCATGATGTCACCGGCACTTAAACCGGTCCGATCATTCCCTCGGTCGGCTAGAACATTTTACTCAGGAAACTCAGAGTTTACAACGCGCCACAATATCTCGTGTATCAATGGCAAGTACAAGCGATGAGGGATAGATAAAATTAGTAGAGCAGGCCGAAATAGCTAATAGAAGAAAGGAAAATGTGCTATCTTCCTACTAGCTAAATGGTCTGCGATGGCAAAACAACGTCAAGACAAGTTCATACCCTTGTCCTTCTTGTCGCCGGTGTTCGCGTCGTCATCCGACCCTTCCCCGTCTTTTTCGCCGTCCAAATCGACACGTGGAGATGAAGGCAAACCATGCAGGATGTTCGCGTCGTATTGGCAAAGAAAGTCAGCCAGCTCGTTGTGGCGTGCCTCGGTCATCTCCACGGTGTGGAAACGACGGTTCGCACGCTCCATAACCTCGCGGTTGTCCTCGTAAGGGAGCCGGGCGTTGGTGGATTCACGCGACAGGAACGTCTCGAAGAGCGGACGAATATCCTCGGGGATATTGTGTATTTCGGCGACGGCAGGGGCACCAAACATGCTGAGGTGTTGGCGAACAACGGTGCTGAGGCGGTACGAAGACTCCATGAGGTGGAGCTGGGCTTCGTTCGCAGCGGCATGAAGGGCCGTAAGTGCGTCGCGGTCACGGAGGACAGTCTCGACAGCATTGGGGAACTATTAGCTTAAGATATCCAGTAGTGGAAATAAAAAGCTTACAAGGGTTCACGAGTGAAGCGTATGGATAAACGTAGTTGATGCGAGGATAATGCTCGTGAAAAGTGATGGAGTGCGTGCACAGGGGGTTCCCTGCGGACACGCATGGCACGCACACCTTCATCACGCCTTGAGCATCGCACTTGCGATCGAATTTATGCAGCTAAGACACCCATACTCGGTCTAAAAGGAGATTAGGCAACGAAAAAAGCTAAAGCTAAAAGGAGGATGTACTATGATGTGTTCGTGAAGGGCGTCAGCAAGACGGCCAGTATCCACATCGGCGACAGCGTTATCGGAGCCGGGGTCGAAGCAATTCTTACCCTGCGCTTCACCGCGGCCCTTCTTGGAAGCCTGCAGGACGATGAAGTCCTCGTCTTCACGCTCGCGCTTACATTTGCCGGTCTTGGACTTGGTGGGCTTGGACTCCTCCATATCGTCCAGCTCGTCGATTTCAACTGAACCCTTGTTCTGGAACAACCGGACGACGGGGCGTTTACCGGGCTAAGAAAGGAGTTTAGCCGGAATGGGATAAGCTAGAGGCGATTAGCTTACCCTGCCCGAGCGAGCGGGTGCTGCAGAAGAAGACTGCCTTGTGTGGGTACGGGTGGAATGACGAGAACCAGGAGGACGATCCTGTGCACTGACGAAATAAGCAAGGTGGAGAAAGGGCAGGGCAAGACGACTTACAGTGCTGGAGCTGCTAGCGCCTGCGGGAGCCTTGGCGTTGCGACCACCGCCAGTTGGAAAAGAGGCTGGGGGAACATCAATGACGACCTTTTTAGGCTTGCGAGAACCGTTACCAGAAGGAGATGCGAGAGAGTTTTTAGCCTTGATCGAGCCAAGGGGCGCGACAGGGGCTGCCTTGCCGCCAGGGGGATCGAAAAATGAACCAAGCTGTGGGATGCGGGTGCCCACGCGCGATCCAGCAGGGGAACCCTCGCGAGAAGGCTTCGGTGTGACCTCAAGATTCGAGGGAGCGCCAGTGGCAGGGGCAGTTAGTTCCAGTTGAACGTGCACAAGGTGTTTTGCGAAAGGACCAGGTGGCGAGTCGTACCAGTCCACTGGGAACGCGAAGTTGGACGGGAGGAACATGAGCTAAGAAGCTATCAGCTATAGCTTTAAAATGCGAGGAATATTACCTGAGTCGGCAAGGAACCTTTGAATACGAGGTCGATGTAGGGCCCGTGGGGACCTTTGATAGTTCTGGCCTCGGTCAGGTCATCGACAAGGCATCGCAGGCGACGAGCGAAGCGTTGGATAAGCACGGGAATCGGTTGCGAGGTGACCAGTTTACGCTTGAAGCCGTGCTGTGAAGTTTTTAGTTTAGGCCACAAGTTATTTAAAAGCTGCGCACCAGGTCAGCATAACTAGCATCGAGCAATTTGGCTAGTTCAGGAAGACGCGCGTCACAGAACTGAGTCAGGTTGGGACGGAAAGCAAAGAACGGTAAAAGGTCGGCGATGGTCTTTGGTGTTAAAGTCTTGAACAGAAGCCAGTCCGCTTTAGGCATGAAGAAGGGCGCAGGGTTGACGTTCAGGTCCGTTACGAAGAACAGGAGGCAGAAGTTCGCTGGTATAACGAAGTCCTGGGAACGGCGTCAGGAAAATCAAGTCCCAAGGGAGGGACGTACGGTGCGCTTAGAAGTATAGACTTCTTTTGGGAGACACGCGGTCCAGCGCTCCCACCGGGTGACCTCCGTAGAAGGGAAATGGGGGGACCCTGAATCGCACATTTCCGTAGGGAGCCGATTCATGAGGTGAATCATGGCGTCCATGAGGTCGTTGGCCAACAGGGACCGTGGGATCCGCTGGTGGTGATGCCCCACGTATCCTATGTCACCAGTTCGGGTCAATGGTTAGCTCGAAAAAGGGCAAGCTGGTACGCACGAAAACGTCTGTCGCCATATCAAACAGCCAGGCTACATATTCAGGGTTGCCAAGGCGTTCAAGGCGGTCTGGTCATCAGATGAAGGGGAGCAAGGCGTTGAAGGCCCAGTGGTTATAAAAGAAAAGCGAGTGAACTTCGTCGCGAGTGTTGTATGAGAAGAGAAGGTGAGCTCGTCGGCATCAGGCGGGATGATCGGAGCAGCGAGCGGACACGACGGGAGGACATCGTAAGCTGCATAGGGGAGGTAGCCAACAGGGCTACCTTCGCCCCCATTGTTGAGGTATTTCATAGCGTCGATGCGTGGTGGAGACATCGCTGCGCAGTTGTGTGGGAATCCTGCCGCTTTGCGCCTGTTGACTACCTTTACAGCTTGATTTGAACTCCGACAGCCCGATCCCGATCACGGGAATTGCCAGCGCTGAGACGACGAAGGAGGCACAGAGGGCTTCAAAAATGCGGGAGAAAATCTCGAAAATTCGAGTTTCAGCTAAATTGGTCAGAAGCTATTAGATTAAGCCTTGCAATCGCTAGAACGTGTTGTAATGGACGATTTAAGGTGTAATCGAATGATTGGCACGTCGTTTAGCGACAATGAGGGTCGTTGAACGTGTTTTGAAAAATTCTAGAGTTGGTTGGATTGACGCGACGCGTAAACGAACACTGATCCGGGGCATAAGCAATTATGCCTCCGTCGCGTCATCGATCTGATCGGAAATGCCTAATCGGGAAAAATGTTCGCTTGGCGAAAATTAAGTGGCACATATGTCTGAAAAAGAGCACTGTTGACCGGGGACGGTCAAGATTTATGATTGGGGGAGATGATAAGCCGGCCCTGTGACCAGCGGTGAAATCTTTCGATTTTGCTGTTCTAAGCAGGTGCTTCATATAGAATAAAGGCTATATCACTCACTATGAGCTAGGATGAGGTCCGAGTTGCTAGCTAAGGATGAACACATGTGCAAGTAGCTCTATTACTTACTTGGGGATGACGACCACCACAATGGGTCAGATTTGTTAAGTCAAGTACTAGTCTATTAGCTAAAGGTGTTCTTACCATCCTTAACCAAGGGATTGGGAACGGCCCACATGTATCCTATCAAGGACATACCAATGCACTCCGTTCAGACTATGGGACTTACCAGGGGCACATACGAGGGATCAAATAAAGTTGCGGGACAGTTCTAGATAATAGAACCGTGCGCGGCCCAATAATCCGAACAATTCCGAAGATCCGATGATGCCGATCACGGAGATCACCGATCTGAGCACGGAACAGAGATCTGATGTCGGAGATAGTACCGAGCCCTTGGCCCGTGATGCCAGGACTCGCTTTGACCAGGGCTGAAGGGTTGACTAATTGGGCGACTTAAGGGTTGATGGACCAGGGCTCGGTGGAACTGGCACATGGATTGATTGCCCAGGGCACATACGTGCTATGGCGCAATTCTCCTTCCAATCTCCCAGATTATCTACCAAAATATAATCGGAACTAATCACCAACAGGGTTATTTCTTGAGCTAATACTGCTCATCACCCCGATATATCCATGTTCTGTTTATCCGTTTGTACTAAAAGCCAGTTTCAGAATCATTTTTTATTTAGAACACCAGTTTGTATAAATACTCGTAGAAAATAGAGGGAACACCAGTAGATCCTACCCTTCCTCTTCAGTGAGCACGAGCGTGAGCTTGAGCACACAGGGGATGTCTAGCATCTATTCGGAACACCTTCAGAAAGCTTATAAAGTTTCCTTTTGTTGTTTCTGTTGCAATATATAAAGTGTTGGATATTCGTGGAGTGATATAAGACAGGACAGGACCAGACCAGACCAGACCAGACCAGACAGGACAGGACAGGACAGGGCTTGCTTCGTTCAAAATCACATAAACATTTGAAGGTGCTCGGCTTTGTGCAGTAGTCAACCTACCAAACTCTAGCTGATACATTGGTTGTCGGAAATATATCGTTGGAATAAAAACTCTCGATCTACGGATCACCCCTTGGGCTTAGTTCCAAGTATTGTACATAAAACCCAACTTTCCTTACCTTCTAAGGTCGTGTAAAGCGCCTAGAACGGTTTCGATTGTCTCGAAGTCACCTTTAGCTATAAGCTACTGCACTTGCCTGTAAAACCCAAATTGCCACTGCCTAATACCTGGTAGGAACCCCGAACCTCGCACGTTTGATAGTTGGATTTGTTGGTTGTTGTTGGTGCTGTTGGTTGTTCACTTAAGTGTTCATCTTGCACACTTAATTTCACCAGTGGTTCTATAGTCAGCGTTTCAGCAGGACGGGATATTAATGTCTCCGGCGGATGATTCAGGAATATCATCACTGTCAATCAAATTGCCCCTGGCTCTCCTCCTTCAGGTAAGCGACCCCACTGGTTTCCGGACCAAATTCACGAGCACCAGACAGATTTTCGGAGGATCCCGATCGGGGACCTCGATCTTCGCAACGAAATACAATTGGACAGTGGATCCGGTCTAGTTCGTAGCTTCCCCAAAAGGTGCTCCATACGGCGCGTATATTCTGCACGGATCGAAGGCTTCAAATCAAAGATGACCGTGGCTTTGTATCAAGGCAATAATTCGGAAGAGGTGCGTTGTCATGTTCCTTCCTTAGAATTGAATGCACCTTCTATGAGCACAGGAATGGCGGGAGGATATTCCACGGTATTCCTCCCTTCGGTGAGCCCCCCTCCCTTTGGCTTTTCACTCATATGAACGCAACAGTTCAGCCATCCGAATGTTATGCAGCTATTCGGAATGGCCAGTGCATGTGGGATGCACGCTGCCATTTTTAACAACGGTCCGTGCCATTTTCAGTATATCATATTGAGCTTCCTGATTGCAAGAGCACATTAGAATTAATCCCTGCGCAACAACTGTTTGAGAAATACAGTGGGTCTCATTTGTGGACGGTATATCTGTCGAGTTTCCTTGTACGTCTCCATCCTATGTGTGTGGTGCTGTTGTGAAAATTGCCACAGGACTACCAATTTGAAGTGAGGATAGTCTAGATCTATGTTCAATCGGACTTGACCAACGGGCGAGTTTATAGAATGCCGACCAATATATTCAATCTGTGTCGGGAACAGCAATGGTAAATTGCTTGTCTCAACATTCTTCCATGGTGTAGCTAACTGCATATTCCTAGTATTCATGGAACTGTACAATCTGGATACGGCCTTCAACCGGGCATCTTTGTGTCGATCCCACGGACAATGCTCATGGCAGCATTGACCTTTACTATTTAACTGGGGATACACCGTTTTCATCCAGTTTATCGGTTCTTGAACCACCCGAGGACTCAAGAATCATGGATTCACTTTCGTTGGATGATTATCATGAAATTTGTTCCTTTCATTTTGGCAACTATTTTCAGCTCGCAATTTCCACGAATGCATCGGTGCAACTCGGAGCGGTCATTCTCTGTCCCCCTGGCAGTAAAATCGAACATTGCAACGAGATCACGGGCATCCCGGATACGGACATCGACGATATGGGCTGGAGGGCGCCCACCGGAGCGTCGCTGACGATTCTAGAAAGTGGGTGGACCTGGTGAGTTTTTTTTCTTTATCGCATCTTCCTCTGATCAGGTGTACAAACAGTGTGGACTCCTCCGAGGTCTCGGATGGATACATTTTGCGCGAGATCAACACCACAAAACACTTGAACAGGAGAGGATGGCTAGCGCAGGCGAATCACAGTTTTCATTGTCTCGGTATAACCTCTAACCACAATGATTATGGCATGTTCACCTTCCAACTGGGACTGGTATCAATTCTTATGACTGTGTCTAACAGTCTTAGTGGAGACGATCATCTACACCACAAGATTCACCACTGCCAACAGCATCCCCTTGGGATATCTATTTCTATGTCCCTTGGCGGAGCTGCAGGTGGCCATCCCTGCACATTTTCAGCTTCCGGAATGTCCGGCATACTGGTCCCTCGATCCAACGGGAGTTGAACGACTGAGTATGGAGGAGATGGCGGCGTCGTGGGAGGGGATGGAGGCAGGATGGGAGTGCAGGAGGCGCAATGCGGGGGACTGGGGGCAACGGGCGTGTTCAGGACACTGAACATGGGCACCACGGAGGAACACACAGTGTTCGAGGCAGAGATCGCCGGCGCGATCCTCGCGCTGGACATCATCAAGGCGACTCCGCGGCTAACCAGCACGGATATCTTCATGGATTGCCAACACGCAATTGCAGCCATCGCCTCGCCCAAAGCGCAACCTGGCCAATACCTCCTCAGCACCTTCCACACCCTCCTCCGTCGCCTCCACCGCATCCGCACCACACTACATGTCCGCATCCACTGGGTCCCGGCCCACGTCGAGATCCAGGGGAACGAGATCGTAGACGCGCACACAAAAGAGGCAGCCCGAGGCGCCACCACCCCCCTCGCATCACACATCCGCGACCTCGAGGGAGCCCTCCCACTGAGCAGGGTGGCTGCTATTGCCACAGGCGCGCCCGCGTTCCGCGCATGCTGGCTTGCCGAATGGTCCACCTCATCGCGCTCCCGCAGACTCGCCCTCTTCGACACCGCCATCCCCTCCAATAACATCTCGCACATGTACGGCGACCTCAGCCGCCCGCAATGCAGCGTCACCGCCCACATTGGCCTCAACATCTTCCTCTACCGATTCCACCTCGGCCCATCCCCCGACTGCGCCCTCTGCCTCGTCCCCAAAACGGTCTCGCACTACCTCCTTGCGTGCCCGACCTACCGGCGCCAACGGCTCACCCTCATCACACGCCTTGGAACCGCGTGCCTATCACTTCGCCGCCTAATCTGGTCAAGTCCGACCCACCCCTGTCCTCGCTTTTGGCCGTGACACCGGCCGATTTCCCCGTTATGCCCTCTAAGCCCCTCCGCCTCTCCCCCGTTTCTCACCCTCCTATCTCTCACTTTTACTTTTACTTTCACTCTCTTACACACTTGCACGTCTTGACAACTTGCATTGACTCACCCCTCACACCCACCCTCGTAGCACCTCACGCGTTTACCAATCCCTCTGCTGTCCTCACGTATAGTGATGTTCAGGGCCCGGCTCGGCCTGGAAGCCCGGCTTGGGCTCGGCTTGACGCGGCCTGAGCTTGGGATATCCCAGGCCCGAGCCCGAGCCCTCAGGTAGGGCCTCAAGCCCGGGGCTTAGGCTTGGGCCCGGGCTTGATCCCTGGGCTGACTAAGCCAGAACATTCGGGGGTTTATGGTGTGGTGGCTTCTAGATAGCCATGTGAGTACCAAACTCATTTATGTGAATGCTTACCGGCTTCATGTCGCACTTCCGAGCCGTCTCAACAGACAAATTTCCATTTTCGGACTCGGGAGTTGAATTTCTAACTGTGTTGTATTAGATCGATTTTCGATGAGCCACCTCCAAAATTCTTCCGCATGGATTCGAGCGACTGAAAAAGCTTCCCTGGATAAATTTGAAGATTTTGGTTGATAGTGTAACCAACACTCAAGCCGCGGCCTGAAGCCCGGGCTTGGGCTTGAAATATCTGAGGCCCGAGCCTTGGGCCCGCTCAAGCCCTGCGTCGGGCTCGGCCCGGCTCGGGCTTGGCCGGGCTCGGCCTGGTGGGCCTAGGGCTTGAAGCCGAGCCCTGCACATCACTACTCACGTACTTCGCTATAAATTCCATGACCGCTAGACTACCTCCATGTACTTAGTGTAGTGCCACATGGGCCCCCAGGGGCCCACGCGCACTCAAATTGATATTTGATTTGATTTGAGATGTTACACCCCCAAAAATACATAACATCCATACACTGCGGCGATCACCGAAACTTAGTCAGCAAAAAACTCGCTAGAATCATGTTGTTTGTTTAGTGGGCCCAAGTTTTAGTGGGGAGAAAACTCCACTAAAAGATAGGATCTTTGTCTCTTTGTTTCTCCCACAAAAATCCTGAATTTTAGTGGGAGAAAAAGTTGGGGACAAAGGGAAAAGTCACGTGTTCCTGTTTTGTCTGACTAAAATATAGAGTCTTTGTAGGGGAAAGAAAGAAAGAAAGATCCTATATTTTAGTATAGTTTTTCCCCACTAAAACTTGGGCCCACTAAATGAACAACATGATTCTAGCCCGTTTTTTCCTGACTAAGTTTCGGTGATCGCCGCAGTGATACCAAAAGTTCGAGAAA